>JAVJIF010023255.1:0-88509 GCA_038442645.1 Agave tequilana
TCCTATCTGCCACTGGCCCAGTTATGGTTAACCTGAATCTTACCAAAACCGTTTTATCCTATGGATCAAGCATGAAACTGGTCGCTTCAGCTTAGGTTAGGTCCTGAATTAATGATTTTTGGTAAAAGTTAACATATATATAAATGGGGATCAACAGAACACCAGAGGCAGGGCAGTTAGCCACATTAACCACTCTCCCCCACGTCCTTTCTGTATAAGAACTAAGAAGTCCAACCTTCCCCCCACAATAATTCAGACAGCTTCAATTCAGATAAAATTTTATGACCCCTCTCAAAATATAAATTGGAGAAAGAATTGAACTCAACACCCAGATCTCATAGTCAACCTGCACTGGCTACACTTAGACAATAAAGAAATGTATGCAAAAATGGTAAATTTTCCTCTATAATTGTGTCAATTCAGGTCAAAGTGGTCATAGGATCAGACCTGAGATTCATTAAACAGGTTGGTCTGGTTGACCCGTCATAAGCCAGACCCATCAAGGCCAACCTGAATCCACTAATTCTCAGGTTGGGATCAAGGTTGAGTCAAAATTTCTACCCTAATCATGTGATCTAGGTGGGTCAACCAGCATCGAAAGATGTCATGAATCAAAAATTCTCACAAGGACTAACATAATCTATCAACTTCAATCTATTACTGGAGCAATAAAGAATAATTCCAGGTTGAACTCGAGCCATCTGAAAGCTTGTTTTATTGGCTTTGAAACATGTCAGGTTTGCACAAATGTACACTGAATGAAGGAGGTACGCAATGAACAAGTTAGAGGTGTTAATCTATTTGAGTGAAGGAGATACACAATGAACAAGTTAGAGGTGTTAGTCTATCCAGATCAAGTCTGAACTCAAGATCCACATTATATTTATATTAAGATTTTGAGTCTATAGAAGAACTTGTTGGGATAGTTTGGGAAAGATTTTGATATATAATTTCACTAGACTTAGGAGTCCCAATATAATAGAATGAAGAGAATTTTACTTTTATAAACAGTACTTTTGAGAATAAAAGGATTTTAAAGTCTACAGTAGTTTTGATCCAATTTAATGGTTCAGTTGAAACCTATGTTACAGGGAAGCAATGTGCAAGCAAAGTTTACTGAGTTAAACCGCTTATACCTCATATGTTTTAATATATTGGATTTGACCAATATAATAGAGATCAGTCCAACCAACACTTAATAATTCTTTTCTGATCAATTAGATATCTGTTCTGGATCTTAAGATAATGATTTTCAGCTTTTGAAACCTGGGCTTGTGAGCTTTGAAAATTTTGATTGTTAAATGATGAGTTTTTTTCAAATAGATGTGAAATAACTCAAAGTTTCAACTTTTGATACTTCAGCCTTATGTGTCGGTTGTTATCTTCAAATATTAGCGGTATCACTGGTTTCAGCTTGATTTTCTGAGCATGCATGAAATCGGATACAATACAGGCGATGTGTCTCAGTATTGTCATTATTTCAAATCTTGGCGATGGCTTATTTTGTGCTTTGAGATGTAGGTGGCTCCTTATAGCAAATCTTATCTCTTCCCTAGACTCTTTCTCAGTGTCAGAGAATATGGATAGTTACACATCAGCTTGGTAGCTGATTCAAGAATTGGTATATTCTTCATGAAAGAAGACTCCTGTACTTTGATTGGTGCTTAATATCCAACATTATTTTGATAGGAGATTCTTAGATGATGATGATACTCAACCTTCAAATTACGACCCTATATGGTATTTCCACAATTTAACACATACTTCGTTAATTAAGTTGAATTTGATCTTGCTATAAAACCATCATTATGCAGTTTAACTTACATATTGCAGAGTTTTTTTTTTTTTTTTGAACACTAAACCTATGGTCTGAGAAAGCTCCTTGATGGAGACTACCAGTCTGGTAAAATGTTGAAGATCACATTATTTAGGAAAGGCAATGTTTGAGTACATCAAATTTAAGCAACGTGTTTTTGCACTGACAGTGAAATTCGCCTGACTTATTTTATTATCTCAGCTTCTCTTTTTTCTGTGTTTTCTACTCAGGTGCTTATGCATAAAGGACTGGATGCACTGAGGGAAGTAATTGAGAATGCAGAGTTTTATCCCATAGGAGGCCTCTTTAACTTCAGCAGTTTCTTTCCTGAAATTGATGATTATTACCATTGCAGAAATGGGTATGCACGTGGTGTCTCTACTAGTTGGAGAGCTTTGAATAATTTATATAACGTAAGTTTTCCAGAAATCTAATAATTTTACTATCTTCAAGTGGAAATAACACTGCATGCATTTTACGTGATACTTTCTGATGCATAGCTACTTAATACAGGTTTGCCTAGTCCATTGGCCTTCTTGGGTTTATGGCAAGCCTCTTTCCTGGCCATGCATCCTTGTTGGTCAGGTGGCTAGGAATTCAATGCCACTCTAGAGGGTTGACATTAGGGTTATAGATGGAGTCTTGTGTTTCATAGTGGACCTCATTTTGACGATGAAAGGGGCGCTATGGTTGATGATGAAAAAGAAGATGATGTGATAACCATGAGATTGTCATATTGTTCTACTTCTATTATTTTGTGGATGTTATTTTAGTGGTGCCACTACTATCCTTATTTATTTTTTTTAGGGGTTGGGTGGTGGTGGTGGTGGCGGCGGGGTGGGGTGGGGGGGTGGTTGGGTGGGGGTGTGTAGATGGGATAGTTACACTCGTTATGGTAGTGATTTGTTAATTTTGGATGTTATTTCAAAGAAAGTGATATCTGTAGAAATCACACACTCTCTACCGGTGGAATTTTGACACATGCAACTCTTTTGTATACCAGTATCCTTGAAAAACACACCAAATTTCTTGTATGGCTTACCACAACCTTTATCGAGAATATGAACAAAATCAAACACTCAAAAGTCTTTGGAGGAAAGTCAAACAATTGTCTGACAGGATAAATGAATAGAGAACAAATTTCGATCGGCTACGATTCAAGGACCAAGGCTACAAGTTATACGATCATGTAGCGGCAAAGTCACTGTTGGCAAACAATCTGTATACTCTGATAACAATTGTTGTGATTTCAAGGAGAGGACGCCCCTACGACTGGATCGACTGGGGCGGCATAGTGGATACGGACCACATGATCTACTTAGGCAACTTGAAGAAGAGAAGAAGAAGATTTTTAAAGTAGATAGAAAGCCACACACAGTATAACGTGCTCCATCGATCAAACAGATTGTGTATACGTCCACAGGAGAAGGGGAGAAACTTTATTAAAATTTTGGTGGAGTACGATAAGAATTACTTACACCTCACGCTGAGAAGATTACAAGCCCTTGATGGTCGCCAAGAAACGAACCCTTGTGGCTAAGCTTCTCCACGAATTTCTCACCTAAATGAATTACACCCTTAGGAATTATAAATTCATTGGATTCTCTTAGAATACATTAAAGGTCACCCATAAGGGGTTATTTACAGACCATAGAACTCTCCTAGTTCTAAACAAACTTCTTCAATCAGAATAAAAGAAACTTGAATCCAATTCGGACTCAAAAACCTTCAATCAGAATAAAGGAAACTTGAATCAACTCGGACTCAAAACACCTTCAATCAAATAAAGAAACTTGAATCACTCGGACTCAAAACAGATTCAGAAAGAAAACTGTCAAATCTGACACTAATTAACCTTCACGACGTATTCACGTCATAATCCTAACAATCTCCCCCTTAACTTGAATACGTCCAAGTCCGAGAATAGCCACCATGTTCCATGTGCTCGCATCTACGCACAGTTAAACAAACTTGACTTCATCTCCATCTCACTCCCTTTTCTCCATAACCCCCTCATGGGGTTCACATCTTGATTAGTCAAATAAGTTCAGGCCCAACCTGAACTTTATTACCCAACGATCTCCTTGATCTACATAAGATCTATGAGAATTTGCTCCACCATAGGAGTAACGATCTGAACTACCTTATTGCGCGCCTAGTCCCAATCTCCCTTCGGGGTACAATTGAACATCCGAGCTCGAATCCATCGTAGTCTCCGATTGTTCCACAACCACCGCTTTTGAAGCCGAGGATAACTGCAATTCACCAACTGTAACCTCCGAATTCTACAACATATATACATTACCGACATGTTCGGCTTGAAACATCACATAGGTGTCTTTGAAAACTTCCATAAGATCATCTTTTGAACTGAAACAGAACCCTTTTTATGTAGGGCTCCAAGAGAGATGAGATTGTACCTTGATTCGGGAACATGACGAACGCCTTGAAGAGTAGTGATGCATCCATCATGAGACCGAAACTGGATTGTTTCTTCGCCAATCACCTTACTTGTAGTGGAATTCCCTATGAAGACTTCTTCCCCTTGAACCAAAGTGTATGAAGAGAACATCTTCCTAATGAAACTAATATGCTGCGAACATCCAGAATCTATGACCCATCTATTTTTGTTACCAACTGATCTGTCTGTAACAGATAGAATGTCGCACTGTTCTTCATCTCCTTCAACCAGTTCAGTGACATTAGCATCTGGTTGTTTCTTCTTTCAAAGCCAACAGTCAGATCTAATATGCCCCTTTTTATGACAATAGTTGCACGTCAAATTCTTGTGTTTTGAGTTATCCGTGAAACTTCTATTATTACACTTCTCCCTTGAATAATGAACTTGCTCGGAATCATCATGATGAGACTCACCCGTCAACTGGGTGTCAATTCTGTTCTTATTGAGTAGATGCTCCTTGACCTCATTGACCTTGATTGTTGACTTGCCTCCATAGATGATAGCTTCCCTAAAGCTATTATATGAAAAAGGTAAAGAACACAATAATAGAAGTATTTAATCCTCATCTTTTATCTTAACCTCTATCTTATCTAGATCATTGATAATAGAGGAAAATTCTGCAATGTAAGACTTGATAGGTGTACCTTCATGAATGCGAAGAAGAAAGAGACGCTGCTTCAAAATCAACCGATTCGCCAACGACTTCTTCATATAGTGATCCTGAAGTTGCTCCCACAGCGAGGACGCTGTTTTCTCCGTAGAAAACACATCCAACACTTCGTCCGCCAAGCAAAGCTGAATAGCTGTCAAGGCTTTCTCATCCAACTCCTGCCAAGTTTCTTCTTTCATGTCTTGAGGCTTTTTCTCCCTCCCGAGTAATACTTTCTTCAACCCGCTCTGGGTAAGGATGGCGTTCATCCTAATCTGCCACCTGCTGAAATTGATGACGCCATCGGACTTCTGAATATCGAACTTGATTGCAGACATCTTCAAGTTACCTTTCTCTGATACCAATTGTTGGTAAACAATCTGTATGCTTTGATACCAATTGTTGTGATTTCAAGGAGAGGACGCCCCCACGATCGGATCGACTGGGGCGGCGCGCGGATACGAACCACATGATCTACTAAGGTAACTTGAAGAAGAGAAGAAGAAGATATTCCAAAGTAGATAGAAAGCCAACACACAATATAACGTGGTTCCCTCGATCAAACAGATTGTGTGTACGTCCACGAGAGAAGAGGGAGAAACTTTATTAAAACTATGAGGCAGTACAACAAGAATTACTTACACCTCACGCTGAGAAGATTATAAGCCCTTGATGGTCGCTAAGAACAGCGAATCCTTGTAACTAAGCTTCTCCAAGAATTCCTCACCTAGATGAATTACACCCTTAGGAATTACAAATTCATTGAATTCTCTTGGAATACATTGAAGGCCACCCATAAGGGGTTATTTATAGATCATAGAACTCTCCTAGTTCTAAACAAACTCCTTCAATCAGAATAAAGGAAACTTGAATCCAACTTAGACTCAAAACACCTTCAATCAGAATAAAGAAAACTTGAATCCAACTCGGACTCAAAACAGATCCAGAAAAGGAAACTGTCAAATCCGACATTAATCAACATTCACGACGCATTCACGTCATAATCCTAACAGTCATAGTAAGTAGAGATGCGGAGTTTGATGAAGAAAGAACATGAGAGTGAAAATTACAAGAAGAATGGAATAGTACATGCATGTTCTTTGAAGAAGAAGTTCAAGCATCAAAGGAGTTTGAAGCACATACTCCATCACCTCCATCATCTTCAAATCTTGGTGGTTCTCCGGCATCATCATTACCACCACCAAATTCTTCTCCAAGGCCCAAAAGACAAGAACACTCTTCGAACTGTACGAATAACGGAGAATGAAAACTATCTTACACTTTTTTGCCTATTTTCCTATTGTGAGCCTGTAGGCTATGAAGAAGCCGTCCAAGATAAAATATAGAAAGAAGCCATGGATGAAAAAAATCATGGCTATCGAGAAGAATAGCATATAGGAACTTACCACACTACCGAAAGACATGGAAGCAATTAGAGTCAAGTGGGTATACAAAGAAAAGAAAAATGAAAAGGAGTTATTGAACGCTATAAAGCTCGGTTGGTTGTCAAAGGTTACAGTATGAAAGCTGGGATCAATTATAATGAGGTATACTCCCCTGGTGCTCGACTTGAAACTATCAGATTAATCGTTTCATTGCTGCTCAAAATAATTGAAAAATCTTTCAAATGGATGTAAAATCCGCATTTCTGAATGGGTATCTTGAAGAAAAAGTATATGTAGAACAACTTATAGGTTATGTAAGAAAGGATCAAGAGCACAAAGTACTGAAGTTGAAAATAGCATTACATGATTTGAAACAGGCACAAAGAGCTTGGAACAGTAGGATTAATAGACATTTTCAAGCTAATAGTTTCATCAAATGCCCATATGAACATGCCCTGTATACAAAGAAGGAAAAAAATAGAGATTTCTTACTGGTTTGCTTGTATGTTGATGATCTTATATTTACAAAGAACAATGTTAGAATGATCCAAGAGTTCAAAGACTCCATGATTCGAGAGTTTGAGATAACTGACATAGGGATTATGTCCTATTATTTGGGTATTGAAGTAGAGCAAAAGGAGAAAAAAAATTTATCTCTCAAGAAGCTTACGCAAAATCCATTTGAAGAAATTCAACATGAATGAGAGCAATACAGTTACTATACCAGTTGATTGTGAAATTAAGTTATCAAGATATGATGAAGGAAGCAATGTTGGTGTCACTTATGTCAAAAGCTTGGTGGAAAGTCTTCGCTATTTTACTTGACAAAGCTAGATATTCTCTATGGAGTTGGGTTGGTTAGTTGTTATATGAAGAAGCCATAATTTACTCATTTAATGGCTGTAAAAAGGACATCAAAGGAACAATAAGCTATGGACTTCTCTACACAATGTGTGATGACTTTCAACTCATTGGTTATACTGACAGTGATTGGACAGGAGATGTTGATGAACGAAAAAGCACAACGGGTTATGTTTTCTTCCTGAATAATTCGGTATTTTCTTGGTCATTAAATAAGCAAGTTATTGTCACTCTTTCTACTTGTGAAGCAAAATATGTTGTTGCATCATCTGGAGTTTTTCATACAATTTAATTGCGGAATTTACACAATAATCTTCAACTTAACCAAGAACAATCAACGAAGATTTACATTGACAACAAATCAGCCATTGCACTTGCAAAGAATCTCATTTTTCATGAAAAGAGCCAACACATTGACACTCGTTATCATTTTATCCAGGTGACCATAAAAGATAATAAGGTAGAACTAATTTCTGTCAAGATCCAAGATCAACTTGCTGATATTTTCACGAAGCCACTAAAGCATGAAGTATTCTCGGTAATACGGAGTCAACTTGGGATGGTTACATTAGGTTTAAGAGGAATATTGAGAATTAAACCTGATATGATACGAAATAAAGAGTTATATCTCTTCGAAGAGTTGTCTCTCTTTAAAATGGAGAGTTTTATCCTTTAGAAGAGTTGTGTTTATTTGAAATGAAGAGCTGTATCCCTCAGGAAGAAATATGCCTTTTAACTTCAAAAATTGTGTTTCAAAAGTCATTTAGATCTATATAAAAGGAGAACTCCAAGGCTATAAATGTGGGCTTTCAGGCCTGATGTAGTGAAATAGAGTTATAGATGATATCAAATTTGGTTATACTCTGAGAATTTGGAGTTGAATAGGGCTTTGGGCATTTTAGACCAGACACAAAGCTTGGGATAGTTTTTAGGACCTTCAGTTTCACTCCACCAATGCTCTAGGGTCTTGCCCTTGCAAGCTCTCGGATTGCTATATTATTTCTCAAGTTGGGTATCTTAATGGGTTGACCTAAGATTTCAAGGCAACATTTCATTTCATAAAATTAAGATACTAAATCAAGTTTCTTCCTTATATAGGGATCTAAATGACTCTTGAAACACAACTTTTGAACTCAAAAGACACATTTCTTCCTAAGGAATATAACTTTTTATTTCGAATAGACACAATTCTTTTAAAGGATAAAACTCTTCATTTCAAAGAGACACAACTCTTCTAAGAGACATAACTCTTTATTTCTTATCATATCAGGTTTAACTCTCAATATTCTTCCTTAAACCTAATGTAACCATCCCAAGTTGACTCCTTATTGCAAAGAATACTTCATACTTCAGTAGTTTTGTGAAAATATCAGCAAGTTGATCTTGAGTCTTGACAAAAATTAGTTCTACCGTATTTTCTTTTACGGTCTCTCGGATAAAATGATAACGAGTATCAATGTGTTTGCTCCTTTTATGAAAAACAAGATTCTTTGCAAGTGCAATGACTGATTTGTTGTCAATGTAAATCTTTGTTAGCTGTTCTTAGTTAAGTTGAAGATCATTAAGTAAATTCAGTAACCAAATTGTATGACAAACTTCAGATGATGCAGCAACATATTCTGCTTCACAAGTAAAAAGAATGACAATAGCTTACTTCTTTGATGATCAAGAAAATGTTGTATTATCCAGGAAGAAAACATAACCTGTAGTGCTCTTTCGTTCATCAACATCTCCTGCCCAATCACTGTCAGTATAAGTATAACCATTGAGTTGAAAGTCATCACATCTTGTGTAGAGAAGTCCATAGCTGATTGTTCTTTTGATATAGTGTAGGATCCTTTTTGCAGCCATTAAATGAGTAGATTTTAGCTTCTCCATATAAAGACTAACCAACCCAACTCCATAGAGAATATCCGGCCTTATGCAAGTTAAATAACGAAGATTTCCCACCAGGCTTTTGAAATAAGTGACATCAACATTGCTTCCTTCATTATATCTTGATAATTTGATTTCACAATCAATTGACGTATTTACTGCATTGCTCTCCTCCATGTTGAATTTATTCAAAATAGATTTTGCGTAAGCTTTTTGAGAGATGAAAATTCTTTTCTCCTCTTGCTTCACTTCAATACCCAAATAATAGGACATAAGCCTTATGTCAGTCATCTCAAACTCTCGAATCATGAAGTCTTTGAACTTTTGGATCATTCTAGCATTGTACCCTGTATATATAAGATTATTAACATACAAACAAACCAGTAAGAACTCCATTCTTTTCCTTCTTTTTATACATGACATGTTTATATGGACATTTGATGTATCCATTAGTTTGAAAATGTTCATCAATTCTGTTGTTTCAAGCTCTTGGTGCCTGTTTCAAACCGGATAATAGTTTTTTCAACTTCAATACTTTGTGCTCTTGATCCTTTATTACATAACCTACAGGTTGTTCTACATATATTTTTTTCTTTCAATATACCCATTCAAAAATGCAGATTTTACATCAATTTGAAAGATTTTGCAATTATTTTGAGCAGCAAAAGAAATGATTAATCTGATAGTTTCAAGTCGAGCAATATGCGAGTATACCTCATCATAATCGATCCCAGCTTTCTGATTGTAACCTTTGACAACCAATCAAACTTTATAGCATTCAATATCTCCCTTCACATTCTTCTTTGCTTTGTATACCCACTTGACTCCAATTGCTTTCTTGCCTTTCGGTAGTGTAGTAAGTTCTCATGTGTTATTTTTCTCGATAGCTTTGATTTTTTCATCCATTGCTTCTTTCCATCTTCTATCTTGGACGACTTCTTCAAAGTCTACAGGCTCACAATCGGAAAATAGACAAAAGTATAAGATTGTTTTCATTCTCCGTTACCTCATACGGCTTGGAGAGTGTTCTTGTCTTTTGGGGCCTTGGAGAAGAATTTGGTGGTGCTGATGATGCTGTTGAAGAACCACCAAGATTTGAAGATGATGGAGGTGATATAGTATGTGCTTCCAACTCCTTTGATATTTGGACTTCTTCAAAGAGGATGCCTGTACTATTCCATTCTTTTTGTGATTTTCACTCCCATGTTCTTTCTTCATCAAATTCCACATCTCTATTTACTGTGCCACTACATTGATCGTACAACGTGTAGCCCTTGGTCCTTGAATCGTAGCTGATAAGAACAAATTTGGCACTACGATCATCAAGTTTGGTTCTTCTTTGTTTGGTAATTGTGCATGTGTGATGCTTCCAAACACTCTTAGGTGTCAACTCCACGCTTCCGTCCACTCCATGCTTTTTACAGCGTCATATTCCATAGGCTTTTGGTTGAACTTCGATACAGAATATAGACGGTACTATCTATAGTTTAAGTCCAGAAAGCTTTAGGCATCTGTTTCTGCTTCAACATGCTTCTCGTCATATTCAGGATTGTTCGATTCTTCCTCTCAGCAACTCTGTTTTGCTGGGGCGTGTATTGTGCTATTAGAGAGTGTCGAATCCCCTCTTCTTCACAGAAATCTTTAAATTTCTTTGATGTGAATTCCCTTCCTCTATCAGATCTGATAGATTTCAGAAAATATCCACTTTTCTTTCTACAGAGATCTTGAATTTTTTAAATATTTCGAATACTTCAGATTTGTTTTTCAAAAAATAAACCCAAGTTTTTCTTGAAAAATCATCAGTAAATGTTAGAAAGTATTTGTTTCCTCCAAGAGAATTTGGAGAGATAGGGCCACAAACATCTGTATGAACAAGTTGTAAAGATTTGAATGCTCTAAATGTTGATTCTTTTGAAAAACTGCTTCGATGATGTTTGCTAAGTAGACACTCTTTGCATGATTGCACTGGGTGATCGATGAAAGGTAGTCCTTTCACCAATTATTGCTAAGATAAAAACTTGATATCTCTAAAATTTAGATGTCTATACCTCATGTACCATAACCAAGATGGATTTTTGATATTTGCATTCAAACCCATCGTATTGTCAGCTTGAATATTTAGAAGAAATATCCGATTCTTCGTCATCTGAACTTTTAATTAGCCTATTCTTTTGATCTCTGATACAAAAATAATGATCTTTCATCTGGATGATATATCCCTTCTCCAGTAGTTGTCATAAGCTGCGGAGATTATTCTTCATGTCCGGAACATAGTAGACATTAGAAATAAGCTGATGACTCCCATCTTTTTTGTCGAATTAGTACATTGACTTTTTTCTTTTACTGGGATCTTTGAGGAATCACCAAATGAAATTTGACTATTGCTGATTCATTAAGCTCCACGAACCTGTTCTTCTTTCCACACATATGATTGTTGGCACATGTATCAAGGTATCACACATTTTCACTTCTTCTCCTTTGAAAACCAGCGGAACAACATGTTCTTCTATGTAATTACTTACTCCTTCAATATGGTTGGGGCACGATTCCAGCATTGTGAAGCATAATGACCATACTTCTTGCAATTGTAATATTAAATTTGAGATTTTTCATACCTTCCTCTTCCAGAAAAGTTTTCTTTTCCACAACCTCTTGCAAACCTTTGTTTTTGCTCTATTTCTTCATAGTTTTTGGTGGTGAATCTACTTCTTCCACCTTGTCCTCGTCCTGGAGATCCCCCACGACCTTGGAAGCTTCCTCTGTCTCGATAGTTGGTTTAGTTTCGATCATCTATCCTTTTGTTTTTGGGTTCCTCCTGCTCTTCTTTCAATTTGAGCTTTGACTGCAGAACTTGTTCCACTGACTCTTGCCTTCTATTGATTCTTTGTTCATGAATTTGCAGAGAACCCATAAGCTCCTCAATGGTCATGACCTCTAGATCTTTGGCTTCTTCAATAGCAACAACTATGTAATCATATCTTGGATCAAGCGATCGAAGTATCTTCTCATTCACTCGAACATCTTCAATGGTTTCGTCAATTCGTCGCAATTGATTCACAACAGACTGAACTCTGCTGAAATAGTCTGAAATTGACTTTTTATTCTTCACCTCCAGTCCTTCGAACTCCTTTCGAAGTGTTTGGAGTCGAACCTTTTTTTACCCTCTATGCTCTTATATAGGAGTTTTGAAGTATCTTCCATGCTTACTTGGAGGTAGTTGTATTTGCTATCTTCTCAAATGTGGATTCATCCGCACCTTGGTAGATGAAAAATAGAGTCTTCTTGTCCTTCTGTAAGTCCTTCAATGCATCCTTTTCGGCATTTGTTAACCCCTCAGTTTCGTCTGGCTCAATATAGTCATTCTCTACAATATCCCAAGTATTTTGAGAACCTAGCAATGCCTTCATTTGAATGCTCTAATTTTTGAAATTTCCTTTGACAAGGCAGGGAATAATGAAGGGCGCCATGTCATTTGTCATCTTTTCCTTGCTCTGATACTATTTTGATAAAAAAAATAAATTAGAGGGAAAGAGCAGAGGAAATAACAATGATAAATTTATTTAATCTTTTATGGGAGATACAATTTTCACTCAATTCTTTTTCTACTTCCTTGCATACATTTTCACCAAATAACTCTTTATATAGAGATTTAAATGACTCTAGAAGCTCAATTTTTAACTCAAAAGATACATTTCTTACTAAGAGATACAACTCTTCATTTCAAATAGACATAACTCTTCTAAAGAGTAAAACTCTTCATTTCAAAGAGACAACTCTTTATTTCTTATCATATTAGGTTTAATTCTAAATATACAATGCAATGCGTTATCAGTCTCTGACAACTGTCAACTCATATATGCATGTGCACATACATATATACATGTATATGTGTATTTGTACGTGTACATATGTGTGTATATATGTAAATGTATGTATGTGTGTATATGTATATGTATACATATGCATGTACGTAAACATGTAGGTATGTAGGTGCATGTGTATGTATGTATGTGTGTATGTATATGTATATTTATATGTACATTTGCATGTGTCTATATTTGTATGTGTATATGTGCATATGTATGTCTGTATATACATACATGTATGTGTACATATGTATGTATATATATGTATGTATTTGGCTGGTAACTATGGTTTAGATAAGATACACCGCCGGTTGGTCTAACATTCAGATAGAAATTTATACCTAAACATCAGCATGAGGCCTTAAATAAATTTTGTAAGGCTTATGTTTTTCTTTGCATGGACTTCTTCCTAATAGAAAAGTTAATCCGTGGTCAACTCAAAAAATATTGCCTACAATGTCAGCAATCAGTGTGTCATTTGGCAGACAGAGAAGTCTGCCCATGAGGTGATATCTCTTAAAGTTGAACCATTAAAGCAGTGGCAGGACTTTCGAACCTGCAGCATGGTAGAATCTGGAGAGAAATCAGCTAATCCAATACCAAGAGAACATATCCTATTCATCAAGTAAATCCTTTTAGAATTTTCTCAACAAAAAAAAAAAAATCCTTTTAGAAGTGAATAGTACTAGTGCAGAAAAAGGGTTTGCACACAAATGGTTGATTGGTGCATATAGAGAAGATAATGATCTTCGGCCGAATTTTGTTTTTGTGTGTACGTGTGTGTGTGTGTGATAAAGGACAGCCCGTAGGCCAGTAACAGCAGGAGCTGGATTTGAACCCTGGACTTCTTTCACAACAGCAAGAAACCTGAACGCGAAGCTCTAGTGTCACCTAAGACTTCCAAAATGGAGGGCCATTGGAACGATAGAAGATGCCAGGCCTAGTAAGCTAAAAGCCCTTCTAAAGAACCATGAAGAACTCATGGCACCCTGAATATGGTATTAAGATTACTTCATCGAGAACTGTTCTCAAGGCTGCTGGAGAAAATCAATGACATAATCAGATTCAAATCTTCATGCTGGTAAATCTCAAATTTTATGATGGTAAATAGGTCTTTTTCCTGAAGAATGATTATCCACCTACCTATATTATCATTTCATATCTTTGTAGCAGTACTTTCACAGTTCAAAGTGAAAATTATATTTTACACAAAATGTTTGGATAAAATTAGTAAGCTAGTGTATTATCAATTTCAAGATATAAAGCAGGACACATACAAATGGATAGTTCACAGTGAAGAATCAAAATATCTACCTCAGTCATTTCATTCTTGCAAGAGTATTTTCAATGTTAAAAGAAACACATTTTCAAAAAGAATAGTGAAATAAAATTAGCTGAGCACATGGAAAATTTCAAAATGTAAAACAGTGCACATATTACATGGAAATCCTCAAGGAATACTCATAAAGATTAAATTTCAAATGGCATAAAACAAGTTTTGTCAGCTAAAACCATTTACAGAAGATAACATATCCATAGAATTACACATTCTAAACACCTTTCCAAATCGTCTGGTTTCTCGAAAACCTCAAATTAGATTAAAAGATTAGTCACTGCACTTTAAGTCAATTTATCCACGTAACAAAGAATTTAATCCTCTAGTTCATTAGCTTTTGCAAATTGGTCTTTACCCATAAAACTTGATATTTAGAATCTCAAAGTATTGAAGAAAATCCATGGATTCCTCTCAACAAAAAAAAAAAAAAGGTGCTCATGCTGACAAACCAAGTTGAGGAAAATGTAATCGGTAGTTTGTGCACGATGAAAAAGAAATATTTTCTAATTTCTACTTAATTTGATTTCTTCTCCTTGTTTTCGCTTTACAAGTCCAGGGCTGCATGATGAAACCAATGAAGACTGCCTCAAAACAACTAATTGGCTACACGCATCAGAGAAGGAGTACTTCCAGAGAATGCACAACCAAAAGCAGGTAATTGCTTTAATATTTTATTAAGAGGACAAGTGAGCCACTTCTAATAATTTATAAACACATCTTCAGGAAAAAGGGACCATTTCAAAGCATATCCTCTAAAAACCAAAATTCCACAGCATCCACTAGCCGAAAAATCCTATCATCCTCAAGCTTATTCTATCAAGTGAGTGCCATAACACTCAAATTCCCTTCTTCCTCCTGTTTTCTTCTTTCCACCCGGGCTTCTAACTTCATGTTGCTTGGCCTTCTTGCCCTCAGCTCCTTTCTCGTTATTGCTTAGGACCCTATCCCTCTCCAGATATTCTGTGTAGGGCTCAATCAATTAATTTGTATTGTTCAGTTTGAATAAGAAAACATTGTGTGCATATTAGTTGCAATATAAGCATTTGCATTCTACAGAAATATTCCCCATTCCCCTGTGGTCAGCAAAAGAAGAGTGAATTGCTGTATTTGATTAGCTGCGAAGAGGTCAATTCCAGGATTTAGCGTTGCGATTTGCAACAATGCTACAGCCAAATTAGTTGCAGTTCATTCACAACTAGAAAAAAAACAACATATTTTGCGCACCACTTCATCACTCATTACAACTCCAAATGCTATTCTACTCCAAGTTACTTTTATTTCCCTCCTCCAAATCCCATCAGTTGCAGATACATAGTCTCGCTATTAGTGCAGTTCAAGTTGCAGCCATCCAAACATAGGATTTGGGCCTCACTACATGTAGCTTCTATTCATGCAATGAAAAGTTGCACGGAGCTGCAAGGGATTGCAGCTAACCCATCTGTCCCACTAACAAAAAGAGTTTTCTTATTGGAAAAGATGATTCTTAACATGGACAGAGATCCTGCCAAGGATTAGGTTAGCTTCTTTGTCAGTTAAAAACATCCAAAATAACCAGTGCATAGTTTGTTGTGGACAATAATCAGATGGTCATTGACTACAACATTAAGAGAGAGAAAAACATATGGACAAGGTCTAATTAATACCCTCTCAAAATTTTAGTAGTCAATATGAGACATACAATACATGAAGGCACAAGAACGTGGTTGCTTGCAAAGAAGGGGTCCAACAGTGATAGTGAAATATAGGAGGAAGTGGTAAAGGTCGTTTACAACCCACCATGGATTGGATCTTTTCTTCCTAACTGTGAAAAGAAAGGATACAAGTTCAGGACATGAGGCATGCAAAATTGAGGAGGAAAATTCCCATCCTGTACTTCATATCTTCACTCTCAGAAGAATATGATATGTTTCGTCATTTGTTGATCAGGACCATTCAAAACCGACCAAAACCCACACTTTTTCGGTGTACATCAAACAAAACATACAAATCTTTTAAATGGATAAAGTGAATAACTCATATATTCTCCTCCTAATAGAAGAGAAAATTTCTCAAATAAGCTGGCATGCCAGCCTTAAACTTGTAACCTCTCTCATCACAAGTAGCACTCCAGCAATTCAAGTTAGTTACTGGCATAGAAAGGTCGTCTAACAAATAATCATTGTCAAATCTTGACGCATCAAATTGTGGGGATCAGGTAAAGTTTCAAAATTTAAAACCTCGCATGGATGCTCGTATTCATCAACAAAATAGATGTTTTGTAAAAATGATATTGTATCATGTGAAATGATTGTTTTGCACCTCCCTGTCAACTATAATATGGAATGCTACAAGGCAAAATGGAGGCCATTCATTAATGTCAAGGCATCCCAATAATGTAAACAACATTGACTTGGCAAAACTTCGGGTGCATGTGCAAATAAGCTCCTTATATATAATCACCTGAAACAATTTTTTTCTCAACATATTATTCATGAACTCAGCAGAAGAAACTATGCACATAGTTCACATCCATAAATCATAAATCTAATTTAGAAATCTACCTCTATGACCTATTAAAAAAACTGTCTTTTGAAGAACGCAGACTATAGTTTTCTTATGCTTATTAGCATCATGAATCTTCTTCCACATCAATCCCCTTGTATTATTACCAACTCAAGATCTTCATCCCTCTTTTTCTATCTTAGCAAATCTTTCATCACTAACTAATTCCTTCATCCCCATTAAGACTGAGTAAAACTTACATAATAAATGAACTGTCTCTCTTTTAAGGAGCCAACTACTAAAGGTAATTCAGGAACATAAGAGGAAACTAATGAAGATAGCACCTAACCTTGTGGAAACATCTTCCTTTTGAAGATGAGATCTTGACCAATTCAGAGCATCTCTCTCAAAAATTCCAACATCATAATTCACATTTTCACTCTATATATATATATACTAACGATGACCTCCATTGCATATCACTCAAAATACCATTGCACATTGCTAAAAATGGCTGGTCACATCCTTTTTCTTGCTCTCCTTGCCCTTACCTCCTCTTTCGCAACTGCTTCTGATCCCAGTCCTCTGCAGGACTTCTGTGTCGCTGATAAAACGTCGGCTGGTAATTTAACTTGCTTTATTATAGCCCCTACACATCCTATCAATATAATTTCTGTTATTCTATCGCATAGCTTTCTATATAGTCGCTTAAAACTAAACTGTAGGACAGCATGCAAGTTCTTTACCAGCCAACTAGCATTCTAAATCACAGTGGGCTAGGACCAAACTGGTCATAGAAATACAGTCAAGAATTAGAATGGAAATTTTCTACTTAACAACAGACTTGGATGATGATGTCATAAATAATTTATTTGCTCTGTATTAGTGATAATATAGCTCTATTTGCTGTTTTGTATTGCAGTATTTGTGAATGGGTTAGTTTGCAAGGACCCAAAACTGGCGGTAGCCGATGATTTCTTCTTTTCAGGCCTTGACAAGCCAGGCAACACAAATAACCCACTGGGATCTAAGGTTACTCTGGTCAATGCAGCTAACATAAGTGGCCTCAACACCCTTGGCATCTCGTTGGCTCGCCTTGATTTTGCCCCTTACGGGCTCAACCCACCTCACACCCACCCACGAGCGACGGAGATTCTAACTGTGATAGAAGGCTCCCTCTATGTCGGATTTGTGACATCCAACCCTAACAAGCTCTTCACCAAGGTTCTTCAAAAGGGTGATGTGTTTGTGTTCCCCGAGGGACTCATCCACTTTCAGTTCAATTCTGGTTATACAAATGCAGTAGCAATCGCAGGCCTCAGTAGTCAGAATCCAGGTGTGATCACCATAGCTAATGCGGTGTTCGGATCAAATCCGCCTATTTCTGATTATGTACTTGCCAAGGCCTTCCAAGTGGACAAGAAGACAGTTGACTGGCTCCAAGCTCAGTTCTGGATGGACAATAACTAGGACCAGCAGCAGTTGTTGATGATTTCTGCAGATTTTCCCTATTGTTGCATTAAAATAAGCAAACAATGTGTGTCTGTTTGCATGTCATTGGTAATATAAGTACTTTGCTTACTTTTTAATATAAAAGTTTGATATTTTCTTATAACTTAAGGTTGTATATCAGGGAGAACACACATAAAGTTTGAAATTTTAGTGGTTTGTTTGTGGGTAAATAAATCCCTTTCCCTCAAAAAGACTTGGAGGTTTGGTTGCACTTCATCAGTTCCAATCTACGCATCTTGAAACTTACGGGAAAGGAAAACTTGGTAATTAAACACCAAATGTGTCAAATAATTCAGTCTGTGTCAGTTTGTTGAGTTTTGAGACATCAGACCACAATGAATGCCTGCACACACAAGCAAAAACAGAAAAACAAACATGTTCTATCACTGCCAACGTCCAAAGCTTTAGGTGAACAAGGGTATTATATTAGTATGGTATACCAATTCAATGAAAATAATTAACTAGTTAACAGAAAGAAACTATCAAGCATGTGAGACCCTTTCATTTTCACTAAATTGAATAATCATCACTAACTTGATAATTAACAAAGACGGTAGTCAATAGACCAATAAAAAAAAGTTCTTCACAAGACTCTTGTTGGAGTTCAAGACTTCAACACCTAACCAAACTACTTATACCTCTTCATTTCACTGAAGTACCCAAAGATAAATTATACCAGTAAAGAGTTTTTCGATCACCTGACGTGAGAGCCATACTTCAATTGTTCAACGAGAGAGATACACGTCAGCATCTAACCATGAAGCAATCCCTCTCTCCCATCAAATATCTCACAGCCTTTTTATCTGTGAATCCATTCTCTCTCAACTATACCTGTCTTCTCAAAGCATTTTTATCTGGTAAATTAACACTTCACCAAGCAACAGGAGGGTTTCCCTCTCAAGTGGTTCCCACCTTTACTCTTAAAAGAAGATGATTTGCTTCATCATCCTTTGGTGAGGACTACTCAGAGCTGATAAGTAAGCCCACAAATTTTCAGCCTAAATCAGACAAAATCTTACAGATCTTATGAAGAATGAAGTGAAAGACTCCTACCCCCTCTCCCTCAACAGAACAGAAAAATTATTTAATACTTTCGGATACCAGCTCTCTCATCATAAGCAAATACTCCACAAAGAATTCAAGTTTCATGCATAATAAGGTCATCTAACAAATTACCATTGTTAAATCTTAATGCATCAAATTGTTGGAATCAGTAGAGCTTCAAAGTTCGAAAACCTCGCATGGATGCACGTATTCACCAACAAAATAAAGGTTTTGCTAAAATGACAGCCTAGCATGTGAAAAATGATTGTTTTGCACCCAACAATCCATTATAGCGTGGAATCAGGCAACAGAATAAATATTCAATAATACCATAACATCCTAATAATGTAAAGAACATTAAGTTAACAAGCTAAGAGTGCATGTGTAATTAAGCTCCTTACATAAAACTACCAATACGTTTTTCTCTTCACATATTATTCATGAACTCAGCTAAAAAAATTATGCAAACAATGCAGCATCTTATATCATATTCTAGTTAGAAATCAAGATGGATGTCTATGACCTGTCAAGACACAGTCTTTTGAAGAAAGTGGACAGTTTTATTACCTATCTTGGCCTCATAAATTTTCTTTCATATCTTACTAACTCCATACTTTCCATCACGTTTTTTACCTTAACAAATCTTTCTTCTCTGACTAATTCCATCACCCTCTGTTTACACCGAGAATTAGTATATACCTAACACAAACTGACCCTCTCCTAAGGAGCCAGCAACAATAGATAATTATGGAACATAGAAGAGAGCTAAACAAAGATAGCACCTAACCATGTAGAAACTTCTTCCTTCTGAAGATGATAGCCTGACCACTTCAAAGCATTTCACTTAAAAATCATACAACATGCATCAGAGTTCACCCTATATATACCCATGATTGCCTCAATTGCATCTCACTCAAAACTTTTTATTCCAATTCCTAAAATGGCTAGTGGCATCCTTTTTCTTGCTCTCCTTGCCCTCACATCCTCTCTCGCAATTGCTTCTGATCCCAGTCCTCTCCAGGACTTCTGTGTCGCAGATAATACGTCCCCTGGTAATTTAACTTGCTTTCTTATACTCTTATATCTACTACAAGATGATTTTCCATTATTAGTTTCTCAGCCTGCTACATACATAGTTGTCCCAAACTAAATAACAAAAGGTCACTATACCAGCCAGCTAGCATTCAAGACATTATGTAAATTCCCACTCACAATAGGGCCAGAACAAAAAACTTGTCATAGAAATCTAGTCAAGACTTAGAATTGAAATTTCTCAACATAACAAAATATTTGAGTGGTGATGTTCTCATGATGTTATTTACTCCACAGTAGCAATAGTATATCTCTAATTACTTTTTTGTATTGCAGTATTTGTGAATGGGCTAGTTTGCAAGGACCCGAAACTGGCAGTAGCCGATGATTTCTTCTTTCGTGGCCTTGACAAGCCAGGCAATACAAGCAACCCACTGGGATCTAAGGTCACTCTAGTAAATGCAGCTAACATAACGGGCCTCAACACCCTTGGCATCTCCTTGGCCCGAATTGACTTTGCACCCTACGGACTCAACCCGCCTCACACCCACCCACGAGCGACCGAGATTCTAACCGTGATAGAAGGCTCGCTCTATGTCGGATTTGTGACATCCAACCCTAACAAGCTCTTCACCAAGGTTCTTCAAAAGGGTGATGTGTTTGTGTTCCCCCAGGGACTCATCCACTTTCAATTCAATTCTGGACATACAAATACAATAGCAATCGCAGGCCTCAGTAGTCAGAACCCAGGTGTGATCACAATAGCTAATGCCGTGTTCGGATCAAATCCGCCTATTTCTGATTATGTTCTTGCCAAGGCCTTCCAAGTGGACAAGAAGACAGTGGACTGGCTCCAAGCTCAGTTCTGGATGGACAACAACTAATACCATTGTCCATCGCTGATGATTTCTACATATTTTACCTATTGTTACGTTTAAATAAGCAAACTTTGTGTGCGCGCGCGCGCGCATGTTGTTGTAATAAAAGTGTTTCTGTAGTTTCATTACTCTTTAATATAAAAGTCTGATATTTTCTTTAAACTTCAAGTCTTTTATCCGTGGTACATACACAGAAAGAAAGGTGATCGACTATATAAAGCTATTAGTCGACTAATGGAAGAGATTAGTCGACTGGTCTAAGTGCTAGTCGCCTATACGGGACATTTTCTGAAGCAAAATCAGTATTTTTTCAGGCGCTGGTTTTCTTTTCTGGTGAAGTACGAATATGACTTTGTTTCTATTCAATAAAGATTAAAAGATCTAGAATCCTTCTAGATCAGGGTGATCAACTCTTAATAGGATTGATCAAGATTCTTTAAGCATTCAAACGTCAAGATCATCTCATAGTCCAAATAGGAGTTGTATTGTAAAATTTTATAAAAAATTTATAACCAAGCATTGTACAACAGAGAAATACTGATCACAAAGAGAAACAAGTGGAGAACAACAAGAAGATCAGAAGGAAGCCAAGAAAGAGAGGAGCATGGTGAAGATGCATAGAGATAAAGTAATACTCTTGTAATATAGGTCTAGATTAAGGAGAAAGGTGAATACTTTTATTGCATCAAGAGAAATGTTAGATCTCTTTGTATCAAGTTTATTAATAAAGCTTTCTCAAGTTCTCTCCCCGTGGACGTAGGCCAAGTTTGGGCCGAATCACGTTAAATCCTCGTGTTCTTTCTTATTTCTCTTTGTTCTAGGTATTACTAGTTTGCTTTACAATAGTTTTCTTTTGCAAGTATTGATTATATTGTCAAGTTTCGCAAATATAGATCCTGAGAGTAATAATTGGTATCATAGCATATCAATTTCGCAACAATAGGTTCATTAGTCTATAGTTCAAACTAGAGCTATACTAAAACATCAAACCATAAACTCATTCTGTTAGTATTTGGAATGCCTCATATTCATTGGAGAAGAATTCAGGTTTTTGGCAGTTTTCTAATACGGATCTGTCTCTTATTTTGATTTGGATACGGGTTTTTTATTTCTCTAGGGATGTACTGATTTGAGTTCATGTTAGACTAGGATCATCCTCGATGCCTGTATAAACCCCTCAGGGTTGGCCTTTTGAAGGTGTGTCAAGAATTCAAGAGAAATTCTAGAATTCTACCATTGAAAGTTGTGAGAGAGATCTCATTATAACTCTTATATTTTCTTTAATAAATATCTCTCCCCTCCTCCTTGTGGACGTAGGCACATTATCGAACCATGTTAGATCTTGTGTTTCTTAATTGTGTGGTGATTGCTTGCTAGTGGTAGATCTTCTACACTTCCGTTTCCGCTGCCGAGTCTTCGACTTGGTGTTCCGTTGTTTGATCGGTAATAGATCATCAACAATTGGTATCAGAGCAATGTCTAGTAAGACGACCACGACAACCAAGTTCGAGGTGGAGAAATTCGACGGGCAGTCAAACTTCCTATTGTGGAAGATAGCGAGTAACTTTGTTACTCGTGAAGAAGGGAACACACAAGATCTTGCTTGGTTTGAGAAGAAGCCATCGAAGAAGGATGATGAGTGGAACGACATTGACTTTCGGGCAAAGGCGACGATTATACTGTGCCTATCAGATGAGATCCTCTATAACGTGATGAATAAGGAGACAAATGTTGGTCATTGGTGTAGGCTGGAGAGCTTGTACATGACGAAGAGTTTGTCAAATAATCTCTTCAAGAAGAAGCAGTTATACAACCTTCGAATGAAGGAAGGTACACATATTCTACAACATCTCAATGCTTTTTATAGAATTTTAAGCGACTTGTTAGCTCTAGAGGTTAAGCTAGAAGAAGAAGACAAAGCTCTTCTGTTACTCTCTTCTCTTCCATCAAGTTATGACCACTTGGCGACCACTATCATGTATGATAAGGAGACCTTAGAGTTAGAAGATGTCAGACAGATGCTCCAGAACAACGAGCTGATGAAAAAAATAGATTCTACGGAGGAGACCTCATGATTGTTTGTCAAGGGTCAGAGGGGAAGATCAAAGAGTAGGGGACCCAAAAGGGATCCAAGGGCTCCTAGCAGTTTCTCTTGCTACTTTTGCAAGAAACTAGAGCACATCAAGAAAAATTATATGAAATACAAGGAGATACTAAATAGGAAAGGCGGCAAAGATTTTGATGGGGCTAATACTAGTAAAAAGTCAGATCAAGCCGGGATTGTCAAAGAAGCAGATGATGATTCATGTGATGTCCTAACAGCTGAGTCATGAAAAGATAAATACTCAGATACTTGGTTACTTGAATCGGGATGCACATATCACATGTGCCAAAAAGGAGAGCGGTTCAGTACTTACAAGCCTTATGATGGAGGCTCTGTCCTGATGAGAAACTACACCATGTGTAAGACTGTTGCCATCGGTAACATCCGTATGAGAATGTTTGATGGACAGGTTCGAACTCTCATGAACGTTCGATACGTTTCGGATTTAAAGAAGAATCTTCTCTCGTTAGGAGCTTTGTGGGTACAAGTTTTCTGGTACAGATGGAGCAACCAAAGTTACTAAAGGCTCCATGATGATTCTCAAAGGAGAACGAACAACAAACTTGTACAAGTTGATAGGAAATTTTATTATTGGTGATACTTCAGCAACAAATGAGAAGGAAGATACTACAAGACTTTGGCACATGCGTCTTGGACACATGAGCGAGCGAGGTCTTCAAGTTTTACACAAAAAGAGTGCTCTACTAGGTATCAAATATTACAAACTTGATCTTTGTAAATTTTTCATTATGAGTAGGCAATATAGAGTAGTTTTCTCTAAATCTTAGCATAAGACAAAGGGCTTGCTTGATCTCATACACACAGATGTGTGGGGGCCTTCGCCAGTAGCATCCATTGGATGTGCTAGGTACTATGTTACTTTTATAGATGATTTTTCAAGGAAATTTGGGTATACTTCTTAAAGTAGAAATCGAAAGTATTTTAGAAGTTCAAAGAGTGAAAAACTTTGGTGAAAAATCAGACGGGACGAAAGGTGAGTCTTGAGGTCCGATAATGAAGGTGAGTACACCTCCAAAGAATTCAAAGACTACTTAGCAAGCAAGGGCGACCAGAACAAAACGGAGTAGCAGAGCGTATGAATTAGACACTTACAGAGTGTGCCCGCAGTATCAGATTACAGGTTGACATGTTAGAAGGATTTTGAGTAGAGGCGGTGAATCATGCGAGTTATCTGGTAAATATGTCACCATCAACAGCTATTGATCTTCAGATCCCAGAGGAGATATGGCGAGAAGTATCTGTGGACTATTAAACCTTACGGATTTTCGGTTGCCCGGTATATACTTTGGTTGTTAGTCAGAAAAGGAACAATCTGGAATCCAAGTCTAAGAAGTGTACTTCATCGGGTTCACTAAAGGAGTCAAGGATTTCAGACTTTAGAATCTTGAGAAAAGGAGCCTTTACTAGCAGAGATGTGGTCTTTGACGAAAATTTAATGTTGCGAGAAAAGTCAAAGACGGAGGATAAAGTGCAAGGTGAAACTTCAGACAGAACACTCAGGAAAAAGGAGTCGAGTTCTCAGATAACCCTAAAAGGCTTGAAGGGCCAGAAGAGAACTTCTCAGATTCAGATGGAGACAATCAGGAGGCTACTCAAGAGTAACCTAGACCGTTGAGACGGTCAGTCAGAGTTATGGTGCCACCAACAAGGTATGAATGGGATGAATTAGTAACAAAAACAGAAGAACCTGACAGTTATAGGGAAGCGATCGAGGCAGATGACCACGAAAAGTGGATTACAGCCATGGAGTAAGAGATGGAGTCTTTGGATAGAAACCAAATATAGACATTAGTCGATCTTCTAAAGAACTCCAAGGCAATACGTTGCAGATGGGTCTTCCGCAAGAAGGACAATTGTAGACTGTCCAAAAATCACTGAGGATAAGTCATCAGAAATCAGAGTCCAAACTCCAGACGCGAGGCTTATTATAGCCACTGCCGCAGCACTAAGACGTGAGGGTCGAAACCCGCGTCTCAACATCACTACAACACCAAGACGCGAGGCGCGTCTAAATATCACTACAGCACCAAGACGCGAGAGTCGAAACCCGCGTCTCTACTTCATCCATGGCCAAGACGCAGAGCCCGAAGCCCGCGTCTCACATAGAACTTGACGCAGAACTTGAAACTCACATTTCAACCAGATGTGAAGCTCAAGCATTACCTTAATGGCTAAACGCGAGACTCAAAGCCCGCGTTTCAACCACAGAAGAACCCTGCGTCTCTGTTATAACTGCCCTCATTACTGGGTCAATTACTGCCCATGTTATGAGGAAGTTAACCCCATTATGGAGTATTTTTAGGGGGCAGTTTTACCCTCAAGACCCCTATAAATAGCTCAGTTCGTTATTGAGCAGGGGGATTATCTTTTTGGTCGGTCGATTTATAGAATCTTAATCAGAGTTCCTAACTGTGAAAGACAAAAAAGAGCGCTCAACTCTTCTAACAACTTGCTACGTACAAGTTTGTTCTTGTCTAAAGTCTCTTTGAGATTTTTGTTGGACAGAAGATGTGCTAATTCGTCCGCGATCCAAAGAGAAGATTCCGAAGAGATCGTGACGTTCACTCGGTCAACGGAAAACAAGATTAATTTTTCATCGCTACATCAAGAACCCAGTACTAAACAAAGGGGAGATTTGAGCTTGAATATCTCCCCTCTCTTGTAATCAGAGTATTGATCCTTTGTAATTTTTCATTGATTCAAGAAAATTTTACGACGCGTATTTTCCAGTTTCCCGAGCCAAACAACAATGAGCAGTATAAGGTAAGGTTAGTTGCCAAAGGATATGCTCAAAAGGAGGGTATTGATTACAATGAGATTTTCTCTCCTGTTGTCAAGCATACATCTATTCGAATGTTATAGGCAATAGTTGTTCAGTTTGATCTAGAGTTGAAGCAGATGGATGTCAAAACAGCGTTTCTGCACGGTGAGCTGGAGGAAAAGATAAACATGAAACAATCTGAAAGTTATATTCAGGAAGGTAAAGAAAATAAGGTGTGTCTTCTAAAAAAGTCCATCTATGAATTTAAGCAGTCCCCAGACAGTTGTACAAAAGGTTCGACTCTTTCTGATCAAGACCAAATACAACTAATGTGAGTATGATAGTTGTGTCTATTTCAAGCAGAGTGTTGATCCGATATATTTGTTGTTATATGTGGATGATATACTGATTGCTGTGAGAAACAAAACACATATTCAGAAGCTTAAACCTCAGCTCAAGAAGAAATTTGACATGAAAGATTTAGGAGAAGCCAAGAAGATTTTAGGTATGAAAATCACTTGAGATAGAGGCTCCTGAAGACTTTGGCTATCTGTAACGCCCCGATCCTGGCGGATACGGGGACGTCACTGCGACGTATATACGTAGGTCAGAACTACCCTCCCGTATATACGCTAAGCATCAGTACAGACAAGAATCAGAGTACGGAAGTAAGTGGTGCATTATACATTCCAACACATGAATACAATCACAGAGTTATCACCAGAAGTGATCCAATATTACATGAATATCACATCACTAATATGCGCAAATGCGAGAATACAAGGAAATATACAAGTATGAACAGTATGAAAGGCACTCACGAGTTTAAAAGAAAAACTCGAGAGACTCACAAGGGGGCCTGGAAGGATGGAGCTCTGGATGATCGGCTGGGGATCCACGCTACCGCTGCGCTACTCTGATCCGCAAGGGGGAGAATCTACACGCTCCAAGCTCCAAGACCTGGACATGAGGATCCAGGGGAGTCAAATGATACTCCCCAGGCAGTGGTGAAGCAAAACCAAGTGGCGAGCAAGGGTGAGTACATGTCATGTAAAGCCAAGGACAAGCAATCTGATTGTATGGCTTCAGATTACGGTTCCATGAGACTAGTACATCGAAGGAATAATCCAAATAAGGAAACCCTCATCTATATACCTTTATCTCATGTCACCATAACCCAAGCCCATTCAACCCGACTGTTCTCAGGCATGATAAGATAATGAACAAGAGGCAAGTGAATACAATGGATAAAACAGAATATGAGCAGATAATACGATAATACTCATAAAACCGGAAATCCGAAGTAAAATCCCGGACAAGCAAATATAGTAAGGCACAACACAGATTCATAGCCGTTTAAGTTGCAGGCTTTAGTATGCGTCCCATTCCACATACCTCCACTTACAACTTAAAGAGCCGGTTATTATGACACTTTATTATTACTCGTCTTACCCTGATATCTAGCTATGTGAACTAGCGTCCCAACGCACATAGATCTATATCCGAGTAAAACAAGGTTGTTATTGGAAACTAGCGGGGGTATCAACGAACTATGTTTACAGTGGGTCCCGTACATACCCGGGACCACGGCCCAGGATTGTTCCGTTGCATGGAAACGGAAACCAGCCGCAAGGCTAACAGGAGGGACTTATGTATGCCCTTATCATGATGGTACCAGTAATGAGGGAGCCAGCTCTCCCCTCGGTCCCCTGGAGGCCCACAGGTCAGACCGGAACATGTAGTTGCACAACATTCCTAAAAGCCACTGTAAACACGAACACATATTGATATCCGCATGTTTCCCCCGACCCAATACAAGTTGGTCCTTTTTAGGATTCATTAGTTTAATTATCACTTTACGGGAATAACAGGAAATGGACATGATCAGGAATCAGGAGTACATACGTACTATATAGTCAGGTCACTGCATGCAAAGCAGGAATACAAGCCACTGATCATGATACAGGATAATAAGGTAAGGTTCCCGTAAAGGTGATAATCACAAGTCAAGTATATCATGCTGGGTGTCAAGTGATAGCATGACAGGGTGATGATATTTAGTAAACAACCAAGCATATCAAAGGATTGATAATAGTCGGGTTAAGTCATGGCAAGAGATTGATAATAGTCAGGGCAAGTCATAGCATAACTAAAGGGTCTTGCCAAATAGTAGCATGGCAGGTGGTCAGGTGATAACACACTAGATGGTCAGGTGATATACATGTGTTAAATAAAAGCATGCAACTGACTAGTCTGAGGTAATGGTATGGCAAGGTAACATAAAAGTAACCCAAAGTACAACGACCACGAAGGGTCGGCCACACATAGTATAAAACAGTAAAAGATATAGAACATGAAATAAAATACATGGAGACTAGAATGAGAATATTTGCATAATCAATGAAATAGGGAGCAAGAGGGTAGCGAGCGAGAACACTCGCCTGAATCACCAGAAACGCCGAAAGGTCCGAAATCCACGGAATTCGGGATGCGCCATAATATATGATATATAAATATGTAGAGTGAAGAGGAGAGAGAAAGAGAGAAGGGAAGATGATGTTTGTCAATAGACAAGTCAAGCAATACCAATATATGATATAAGACTCAAGGATATGGTTCATATTCAAGAAAGAAATCAACTATAACAGACAGCCAAAGTTAGTCGACTAGGTGGAAAGAGTAGTCGACTAATAAAGGGGTTAGTCGACTAACAGTCTGGTATAGTCGACTAAAACTGGGTTCCAGAGAGTTGGAATTCTGTTTCAGGAAAAGTTAGTCGACTAGGGTCAAGGGGGTAGTCGACTAATAGTCATCTCAAGTCGACTAACAGATACTCTAAGTCGACTAAGACTGAGTTACAGAAAGTTGGGTTTTGATTCAGGAAAAGTTAGTCGACTAGATGGAAAGGGTAGTCGACTAACAATGATTCCAAGTCGACTAATAGTCTAGGCTTAAGTCGACTAAAACTGTGGTACAGAGATTTAAGTTTTGGTTCAGGAAAAGTTAGTCGACTATATGAAATGGGTAGTCGACTAACAGTGATTTCTAGTCGACTAATAAATAAACTAAGTCGACTAAAACTGTGTTCTAGAAAAGGTTACGTTTCAAATAGATGAGGTAGTCGACTAATCCCTAGGTCAAGTCGACTAATCGACTGGAAACAGCACACAGAACAGATTTGTGATGGTTGTGTTTGATGATCTAAAAATATGATTTTGATGGCACAAGTATACATGAATTGTAAACAAAAGTATACTATGAATTAGCCAAGTCTTGATGAGTAGGAATACTCACCAAAAGGAGTGGTTGATGATGGAGTGATGGTGGTGGTGATGGAAGTTGATGATGAAGAAGAAAGTGGAGGTTGGAGGTTTTGTTGTTGGTGTTGGTGAGAAGAAGTGGTGGCCGGAGATCGGGGGTCTCTCGCCGGAGTCGTGGTGGCCGGAGGCGCCGGAGGAGGTGGTGGAGGTGAAGGAGATGTTGGAGGTTAGGGTTTTGGTGAAGAGAAGAAAGAGAAAGATGAAGTGAAAATGAATAAAGAAAGGAGAAGGAAAAGTATTTATAGGTTTTGGATTTTGTGAAGGAGGTGCAAATAATTAAAGAGAGGGGGGTTTTTGTAAAGTGGGGAGGTGAGGTGTCTCTCCTAGCCACACTTGGCTGGCCATGGAAGAGAGAGAAAAAGAGGGCATTTAATGAGGAAGTTGGTGGAAGTGTGTGGAGTTTATTGAAATTTGGGAGAAAATGGAATTTTGGGAAATTGGAATTCTTGTGGATTGTGGAGGAAGGAAAGAAAGAAAATAGGAAAAGGAAAAGAAAATGGAAAAGGGAAATTATTCTCTTGGAAGAGAAAATGAAAAATAATGAAAGTGGCGGATTCCCGGGATTCGGTTGCGGATGCGGAAATCTTTCGGGAAAATACCGGAATCGTCCGAAATTCAAGTATCTCGGAACGACCCGAAACAATTATCAAAAATCAAGAATATTAATCTAAGAATTATAGTGAAATCCGTTTTAAGAAATACTTTACAGTTTTAAAACTAAAAATCCCGGAATCAGCTAGCTACCGACTCCGGTGGAATTTTCATAAATTCATAAAATCCTCAGAAAAGTATTTTAGGTAGAAAATATGATTTTAAGAAATAATGTCTAAAGGAACTTTTAGAAATTCTAAACCGTTTGTAAACTAAAAATCCGGGAATCGATCAGCAGCACTGGCCGACACCGGTTTTGAAGATATTTAATTAAATTCAGGAAAATTCCAGAAAATCATATAAAATCAAAATATAGGAAAACAATATTTGAAACTGAAATCGGTCAAATCTAATTACCGGAAAGACCAAATCAAGTAATACATTAGGATCGGGTCTTCGGTTCAGACTAGGGCTGACTCCGAGTCCACGAATCCAAATTTAAGACAAAACAATCATATAAACAATTCATAATACAAAATAAGTACAGAAGGTAAATCGAAAAAAAATACGATCAAAAATCTGAATACGCAACTAAGTACGTATTCCGGGAGCGGGGTGTTACATTCCATCCACCTTACAAAAAATTGCGTCCTCGCAATTTCGGTAAGGGGTAAAATGAACACAAAGAGGTCAAGGGTGGAATTTATACCAATTAAGATATGAAGCACTATAAGTAGGGCTCTCAGGTCGACTGAACAATAATCATCCTCCGCACTTCCGGCTGTATAAATCTTTAGAATTCCAGTTGTACTGCATATTTGATATCCCTCTGAGAATAAGCCAGAATACTGAAGATAAAGGAAATCCTGATAGTCCTGAGCATAATAATAAAGAAGACCGATAATTAAGAATCCCGAATACCAGGCACCAATCACTCTGAAAGAATATCCGTAGAGAATTCCGACTGCTGACTTCTGAAAGATAGCCAGATCAGGATCAATCTGGAGAATACCAAGCTTCATAGAATTCGCCGAAGAGGTCACATAATAGCTTCATTCTGAACCAGCCACTACCTCTCTAGTCTAATCATATCTTAAGTTGGCATAAAGGCTTCATAAAACCAAAACAGGGAAAGGGTAGGAAGGATTAGGAATCAAAGGATGGCCAAGAAATAGATAACTCTGCACTTGTAGTTGGAATGTATAACCAAGACTCAAGCATTCCAGTTGCAAATTGCTTTACCATTAATTTGCCATCTGGACGTACTGAGGAAGTAAGAGCCTAGGCTCTGATACCATCCTGTAACGCCCCGATCCTGGCGGATACGGGGACGTCACTGCGACGTATATACGTAGGTCAGAACTACCCTCCCGTATATACGCTAAGCATCAGTACAGACAAGAATCAGAGTACGGAAGTAAGTGGTGCATTATACATTCCAACACATGAATACAATCACAGAGTTATCACCAGAAGTGATCCAATATTACATGAATATCACATCACTAATATGCGCAAATGCGAGAATACAAGGAAATATACAAGTATGAACAATATGAAAGGCACTCACGAGTTTAAAAGAAAACTCGAGAGACTCACAAGGGGGCCTGGAAGGATGGAGCTCTGGATGATCGGCTGGGGATCCACGCTACCGCTGCGCTACTCTGATCCGCAAGGGGGAGAATCTACACGCTCCAAGCTCCAAGACCTGGACATGAGGATCCAGGCGAATCAAATGATACTCCCCAGGCAAGTGGTGAAGCAAAACCAAGTGGCGAGCAAGGGTGAGTACATGTCATGTAAAGCCAAGGACAAGCAATCTGATTGTATGGCTTCAGATTACGGTTCCATGAGACTAGTACATCGAAGGAATAATCCAAACAAGGAAACCCTCATCTATATACCTTTATCTCATGTCACCATAACCCAAGCCCATTCAACCCGACTGTTCTCAGGCATGATAAGATAATGAACAAGAGGCAAGTGAATACAATGGATAAAGCAGAATATGAGCAGATAATACGATAATACTCATAAAACCGGAAATCCGAAGTAAAATCCCGGACAAGCAAATATAGTAAGGCACAACACAGATTCATAGCCGTTTAAGTTGCAGGCTTTAGTATGCGTCCCATTCCACATACCTCCACTTACAACTTAAAGAGCCGGTTATTATGACACTTTATTATTACTCGTCTTACCCTGATATCTAGCTATGTGAACTAGCGTCCCAACGCACATAGATCCATATCCGAGTAAAACAAGGTTGTTATTGGAAACTAGCGGGGGTATCAACGAACTATGTTTACAGTGGGTCCCGTACATACCCGGACCACGGCCCAGGATTGTTCCGTTGCATGGAAACGGAAACCAGCCGCAAGGCTAACAGGAGGGACTTATGTATGCCCTTATCATGATGGTACCAGTAATGAGGGAGCCAGCTCTCCCCTCGGTCCCCTGGAGGCCCACAGGTCAGACCGGAACATGTAGTTGCACAACATTCCTAAAAGCCACTGTAAACACGAACACATATTGATATCCGCATGTTTCCCCCGACCCAATACTAGTTGGTCCTTTTTAGGATTCATTAGTTTAATTATCACTTTACGGGAATAACAGGAAATGGACATGATCAGGAATCAGGAGTACATACGTACTATATAGTCAGGTCACTGCATGCAAAGCAGGAATACAAGCCACTGATCATGATACAGGATAATAAGGTAAGGTTCCCGTAAAGGTGATAATCACAAGTCAAGTATATCATGCTGGGTGTCAAGTGATAGCATGACAGGGTGATGATATTTAGTAAACAACCAAGCATATCAAAGGATTGATAATAGTCGGGTTAAGTCATGGCAAGAGATTGATAATAGTCAGGGCAAGTCATAGCATAACTAAAGGGTCTTGCCAAATAGTAGCATGGCAGGTGGTCAGGTGATAACACACTAGATGGTCAGGTGATATACATGTGTTAAATAAAAGCATGCAACTGACTAGTCTGAGGTAATGGTATGGCAAGGTAACATAAAAGTAACCCAAAGTACAACGACCACGAAGGGTCGGCCACGCATAGTATAAAACAGTAAAAGATATAGAACATGAAATAAAATACATGGAGACTAGAACGAGAATATTTGCATAATCAATGAAATAGGGAGCAAGAGGGTAGCGAGCGAGAACACTCGCCTGAATCACCAGAAACGCCGAAAGGTCCGAAATCCACGGAATTCGGGATGCGCCATAATATATGATATATAAATATGTAGAGTGAAGAGGAGAGAGAAAGAGAGAAGGGAAGATGATGTTTGTCAATAGACAAGTCAAGCAATACCAATATATGATATAAGACTCAAGGATATGGTTCATATTCAAGAAAGAAATCAACTATAACAGACAGCCAAAGTTAGTCGACTAGGTGGAAAGAGTAGTCGACTAATAAAGGGGTTAGTCAACTAACAGTCTGGTATAGTCGACTAAAACTGGTTCCAGAGAGTTGGAATTCTGTTTCAGGAAAAGTTAGTCGACTAGGGTCAAGGGAGTAGTCGACTAATAGTCATCTCAAGTCGACTAACAGATACTCTAAGTCGACTAAGACTGAGTTACAGAAAGTTGGGTTTTGATTCAGGAAAAGTTAGTCGACTAGATGGAAAGGGTAGTCGACTAACAATGATTCCAAGTCGATTAATAGTCTAGGCTTAAGTCGACTAAAACTGTGGTACAGAGATTTAATTTTTGGTTCAGGAAAAGTTAGTCGACTATATGAAATGGGTAGTCGACTAACAGTGATTTCTAGTCGACTAATATAAACTAAGTCGACTAAAACTGTGTTCTAGAAAAGGTTACGTTTCAAATAGATGAGGTAGTCGACTAATCCCTAGGTCAAGTCGACTAATCGACTGGAAACAGCACACAGAACAGATTTGTGATGGTTGTGTTTGATGATCTAAAAATATGATTTTGATGGCACAAGTATACATGAATTGTAAACAAAAGTATACTAGGAATTAGCCAAGTCTTGATGAGTAGGAATACTCACCAAAAGGAGTGGTTGATGATGGAGTGATGGTGGTGGTGATGGAAGTTGATGATGAAGAAGAAAGTGGAGGTTGGAGGTTTTGTTGTTGGTGTTGGTGAGAAGAAGTGGTGGCCGGAGATCGGGGGTCTCTCGCCGGAGTCGTGGTGGCCGGAGGCGCCGGAGGAGGTGGTGGAGGTGAAGGAGATGTTGGAGGTTAGGGTTTTGGTGAAGAGAAGAAAGAGAAAGATGAAGTGAAAATGAATAAAGAAAGGAGAAGGAAAAGTATTTATAGGTTTTGGATTTTGTGAAGGAGGTGCAAATAATTAAAAGAGAGGGGGGTTTTTGTAAAGTGGGGAGGTGAGGTGTCTCTCCTAGCCACACTTGGCTGGCCATGGAAGAGAGAGAAAAAGAGGGCATTTAATGAGGAAGTTGGTGGAAGTGTGTGGAGTTTATTGGAAATTTGGGAGAAAATGGAATTTTGGGAAATTAGAATTCTTGTGGATTGTGGAGGAAGGAAAGAAAGAAAATAGGAAAAGGAAAAGAAAATGGAAAAGGGAAATTATTCTCTTGGAAGAGAAAATGAAAAATAATGAAAGTGGCGGATTCCCGGGATTCGGTTGCGGATGCGGAAATCTTTCGGGAAAATACCGGAATCGTCCGAAATTCAAGTATCTCGGAACGACCCGAAACAATTATCAAAAATCAAGAATATTAATCTAAGAATTATAGTGAAATCCGTTTTAAGAAATACTTTACAGTTTTAAAACTAAAAATCCCGGAATCAGCTAGCTACCGACTCCGGTGGAATTTTCATAAATTCATAAAATCCTCAGAAAAGTATTTTAGGTAGAAAATATGATTTTAAGAAATAATGTCTAAAAGAACTTTTAGAAATTCTAAACCGTTTGTAAACTAAAAATTCGGGAATCGGTCAGCAGCACTGGCCGACACCGGTTTTGAAGATATTTAATTAAATTCAGGAAAATTCCAGAAAATCATATAAAATCAAAAATATAGGAAAACAATATTTGAAACTGAAATCGGTCAAATCTAATTACCGGAAAGACCAAATCAAGTAATACATTAGGATCGGGTCTTCGGTTCAGACTAGGGCTGACTCCGAGTCCACGAATCCAAATTTAAGACAAAACAATCATATAAACAATTCATAATACAAAATAAGTATAGAAGGTAAATCGAAAAAAAATACGATCAAAAATCTGAATACGCAACTAAGTACGTATTCCGGGAGCGGGGTGTTACACTATCTTAGGAGAACTATGTTCTCAAGGTGTTGGAGAGATTCAACATGGTAGAAAGAAGACCAGTCACCACTCTTTTAACAGGTCACTTTAAATTATCCTCCAAGCAGTGTCCACAGTCACCGGTAGAGGAGGAAGAGATATCTCGAGTACTATATGCTAATGCGGTTGGATCACTCATGTATGCTATAGTCTGCAATAGGCCTGATTGGCCTATGCAGTTAGTACAGTTAGTTGGTTCATGTCAAATCTAGAAAAGCAACATTGGGAAGCAATGACGTGGGTGCTACGATATCTGCGAGGGACTGCGAGACTAGGCTTGGTGTTTCAGAGATCGAAAATGGGAAAGCTTAGGTTACTACAATATTATGTTGATGTAGATTATGCAGGAGATCTTGATCAGTGAAGATTTACGACGAACTATGTGTTCACAGTAGCTGAGTGCGTCCTTAATTGGAACGGAGAATTGCAAAATACAATTGCTCTTTCAATGACAGAAGCGAAATACATGGTTGCAGTTGAGACATCAAAGGAAGCTTTGTGGTTGAGAGGATTAGTTGAGACGTTCAGTATCATACAGGATTCAGTTCGGGTTTATTACGACATCCAGAGTGCTATTCATCTCGTTAAAGATCACATGTATCACAAGCGGACGAAGCACATTGATGTGAGATTTCACAAAATACGTTAGTGGGTCTTGGATGATAAGGTGATCTATTTGGTAAAGATCAGCACGAAGAAAAATCCAGTAGAAATGATGACAAAGACCATCCCAGTGGAGAAGTTCAAAGCATTCTGAACTTCATCAAGGTTCTTTAAAGATAAAATGACAAACATGCTCTTGAGAGAGAGCCATGTAAAGTCACAAAAGGGGAGAAAGGAAGGCGAATGAAGAAGAGGCCAATTTCTACGAATGGACTCAATGAACATGAGTCAAGGTGGAGATTGTTAGTATTTGGAACGCCTCATTTTTATTGGAGAAGAATTCAGTTTTTTCCAGTTTCTTAATACAGATCTATCTCCTATTTTGGTTTGAATATGGGTTTTCTATTTCTCTAACGAGGTACTGATATGAGTTCGTGTTGGATTGAGATTATCCTAGGTGCCTATATAAACCCCTCAGGGGTGACCTTTTGAAGGTGTGTCAAGAATTTAAGAGAAATTCTAGAATTTCACCATTGAGAGTTGTGAGAGAGTTCTCATTGTAACTCTTATATTTTCTTTAATAAATATTTCTCCCCTCCTCCACTTAGACTAGGCACATTGTCAAACCATGTTAAATCTTGTGTTTCATGATTGTGTGATGATTGCTTGCTAGTGGTAGATCTTCTACGCTTCCGTTTCCGCTGTCGAGTTTTCGACTTGGTGTTCTTCTGTTATTTGATCGGTGATAGATCATCAACACATTCCTCTCTATCTATCTATGTATCTATAAATCTACTGATCTCGTGGCACTTTTTATACCAGAAGCATTTCCTTCGATAAACCTGTCTTTTCAATGCCTTTTTATCATGAAAAGGCATTCTCTTCACTCCTTCTCTTCTATGCTATTCTCTCCATCTCTTCTATGCTATTCTCTCCATCTCTTTCCTCACACGCCTCTGATTTCAGTTCCCTCCAAGACTTCTGCAATTGCTGACACCACCTCCTATAATTTCCCTGATGCATTCCAGCAATAATACTAGAGTAAACTCAGTAAAGAGAGGATATAATTAGGCAGTACTGATTCATACCTTATGCAATCAGAATTTGAAATAATTAGCAAGTATGATGTACACTTCAAGCATTTTAACTTATAGATATATATAAGCTAGGCCAAAGTACTAGAAACCATAGAATAAAAAAACAATAAGTTAAAGATGACATAAATACAGAAATACAAATGAAAGCATTTAAGAAAACATTGTCATTCTTTCTGTCATTTCAGACACACCTTAAATTGTAAGACCATTCTATCTGTTGATTAAGATATGAATTCATCTAAACTGCCAGAGCTCAAATAAATCAGTGTCATGTTCTCTGCATGAAAAGTGAAGGACTTATTCTTTGTATAGAACTAAATTTGCCTAATCGCATATTGCATTACATTTTAAAAACCAATTAGGATGGACAGTAATATTCAGAGAGGCACCAGAGGACAGATTGGGTGTCAGAGTGTTATGGACGGCAGGTCCAGTAATCAAATGAACAAATTCACCCATGTCCTTAATAAGACATTTCATAATTAAGTTGAACTCAAGATTTCCTATTAATGGTTAGACTAGTACACTGTTAATTTGAACCCAAAAACAATTTCCATTTTTTTGAGTAAACAAAAACAATTTCCATTTAAATAATCATCATTGACAATTACAGGGATGTATACAATATAATGATTAACTAATCTATCTCTCTAGGTCTAGAAGGCTGACAATTCAAAGGATGTGGGTTAGGCTAGTCAGTTTCTATTGTCGGTTTCAATTAAAAACTGAGCTCCACAAGCTGAAAAGTGTGCAATTGTACAAGTTGTTCACTGGTAGATATGTGAGGAAAAACATAGAAGAAAATATATTTATTGAAAATACAGAAAAAAGACTATATACAAAAGTGGTTATTACAGTTCAAACTTTATTCAAAAGAAAATACATAATAAATATTGCACTGCTTTGTTTTAAATAATAAACAGCTTCAGTTTATAATCAAATACCTAATATCTCATAAATGATAAGTGCAAAGATTAAATAAAACTCGCATATGGCTTTTAACAAAGTGGAACATGTAAACGGTTAGCAGTGCTCTGAACAAAGAGGTTGCATTTCTTTTCAATTCTCTTCATTATTTGTTGAAAGTTACTGCATAAGGACTACTTCCTTCCTAAAGTTGCTAGGTAACAAGTACCAACCACAACTAATCTTTCTTTAGAAGAGGATAACTTACATAATAAAGATTTTGCTAAAATGACAGCCTTGCATGGGAAAAATGATTGTTTTGCACCCAACAATTCATTACAGTGTGGAATCATGCAACAGAATAAATATTCAATAACACCATAACATCCTAATAATGTGAAGAACATTAAGTTAACAAGCTAAGAGTGCATGGGTAATTAAGCTCCTTACATAAAACTACCTATTCATTTTTCTCTTAACATATTATTCGTGAACTCAGCAAAGAAAATTATGCAAACAATGCAGGTTCTTATATCATAATCTAGTTAGAAATCAAGATGGCTGTCTATGACCTGCCAAAACACCGTCCTTGAAGAAAGTGGACGGTTTTATTACGTATCTTGGCTTCATAAATTTTCTTCTGTATCTTACTAACTCCGTATTTCCATCACGTTTTTACCTTAACAAATCTTTCTTCCCTGACTAATTCCATTTGTTTACACTGAGAATTAGTATATAAGACTTACCTAACACAAATTGACCCTCTCCTAAGAAGCCAGCAACTAAAGATAATTATGGTTAACATAGATGAGAGCTAACAAAAATAGCACCTAACCATGTAGAAACTTCTTCCTTCTGAAGATGATAACCTGACCACTTCAAAGCATTTCACTTAAAAATCATACAACACGCACAGAGTTCACCCTATATATACCCATGATTGCCTCAATTGCATCTCACTCAAAACTTTTTATTCCAATTCCTAAAATGGCTTGTGGCATCCTTTTTCTTGCTCTCCTTGCCCTCACATCCTCTCTCGCAATTGCTTCTGATCCCAGTCCTCTCCAGGACTTCTGTGTCGCAGATAATACGTCCCCTGGTAATTTAACTTGCTTTCTTATACTCTCATATCTACCACAAGATGATTTTCCATTATTAGTTTCTCAGCCTGCTACATAGTTGTCCCAAACTAAATAACAAAAGGTCACTATACCAACCAGCTAGCATTCAAGACATTATGTAAATTCCCACTCACAATAGGGCTAGAACAAAAAAACTTGTCATAGAAATCTAGTCAAGACTTAGAATTGAAATTTCTCAACATAACAAAATATTTGAGTGGTGATGTTCTCATGATGTTATTTTCTCCACAGTAGCAATAGTATATCTCTAATTACTTTTTTGTATTGCAGTATTTGTGAATGGGCTAGTTTGCAAGGACCCAAAACTGGCAGTAGCCGATGATTTCTTCTTTCGTGGCCTTGACAAGCCAGGCAATACAAGCAGCCCACTGGGATCTAAGGTCACTCTAGTAAATGCAGCTAACATAACGGGCCTCAACACCCTTGGCATCTCCTTGGCCCGAATTGACTTTGCACCCTACGGACTCAACCCGCCTCACACCCACCCACGAGCGACCGAGATTCTAACCGTGATAGAAGGCTCGCTCTATGTCGGATTTGTGACATCCAACCCTAACAAGCTCTTCACCAAGGTTCTTCAAAAGGGTGATGTCTTTGTGTTCCCCCAAGGACTCATCCACTTTCAGTTCAATTCTGGACATACAAATACAATAGCAATCGCAGGCCTCAGTAGTCAGAACCCAGGTGTGATCACAATAGCTAATGCCGTGTTCGGATCAAATCCGCCTATTTCTGATTATGTTCTTGCCAAGGCCTTCCAAGTGGACAAGAAGACAGTGGACTGGCTCCAGGCTCAGTTCTGGATGGACAATAACTAATACCATTGCCAATCGCAAATGATTTCTACATATTTTACCTATTATTATGTTTAAATAAGCAAACTCTGTCTCTGTGTGTGTGTGTTTGTTTGCATGTTGTTGGTAATAGAAGTGTTTTTGTAGTTTCATTACTCTTTAATAAAAAAAGTCTGATATTTTCTTAAACCTTAAGTCTTTATCCGGGGTACATACACAAAAAGAAAGGTGATCGAAAACACGGAAAGAAAGATGATCGTAATTTTGTTTCCAATTCATCAGCTATCAATGCATCTTAAAACAGATGGAAAAGCAGCAGTTACCAGTTAGATGACAATGTGTCAAATACTCAGTCAGTCATTTTGTTGAGTTTTTTAAATCATCAGGCCAGCAGTAAATGCATGCATATGAAAACAAAAACAAAAAGCAGACAGATCTATCACTGCCAGTGTCAGTCTTGGTAATGTGCACAGCTCCTTGTGCACGTTCGTTTTTTGATCTTCAAAGTTTCGTCAATATTCACGACGTATTCCAGTCACAAATCCTAACAATCTCCCCCTTGACTCGAATACGTCCAAATTCGAGAATAGCCACCATGCTCCATGTGCTCACATCCACACACAATTGAACAAAACTTGACTTCATCTCTATCTCACTCCCTCTCTTCATAACCCACTCATAGGGTTCACAGCTTGATTAGGTCAAATAAGTTCAAGACCAATCTGAACTTTATCACCCAACGATCTCCCTAATTCACACAGGATTTATGAGAATTTGCTCCAATATAAGAGTAACGATCTGAACTTATTTGTTGCGTACTGAGTCTCAATCTCTCTTCGGGGCACAATTGAACATCCAAACTCAAAACCATCGTAGTCTTCGATTGTTTCACAACCACCGCTTTCGAAGCCAAGGATAACTGCAATCCACCAACTGTAACTTCTAAATTTCGCAACATATACATATTGCTGACACGTTCGGCCTGAAACTTCACATGGATCTCTTTGAAGACTTTCATAAGATCACCTTCAGAACTGAAACTGAACTATTCTCCTTGTAGGGTTCCAAGAGAGATGAGATTATACTATGAATCGCGAACATAACAAACACCTTGAAGAGTAGTGATGCATCCATCATGAGACCGAAATTGAATGGTTCCTTCACTAATCACTTTTCTTGTAGCAGAATTTTCCATGAAGATTTCTCCCTCTTGAACTGAAGTGTATAAGGAGAACATCTTTCTATTGGAATTGATGTTATGTGAACATCCAGAGTCAACAATCCATCTATCTTTTTTATCAGCTGATCTGTCTGTAACAGATAGAACGTCGCACTTATCTTCTTCTTCTTCAGTCAATTTAGCGACATTAACATCTGGTTGTTTCTTTTTTCGAAGCCAACAATCAGCTCTAATGTGTCCCTTCTTGTGACAATAGTTGCATGTCAAATTTCTATGTTTTGAGTTACCTCTGAAACTTTCATTATTACTTTTCTCCCTTGAATAATGAACTTGCCTGGATTCATCATGATGAGACTCACCCATCAACTGGGTGTCAATTTTGTCTTTGTTGAGCAGATGCTTCTTGACTTCATTGACTTTGATTATTGACTTGCCTCCATAGATGATAGCTTCCCTAAAGCTCTTATATGGAGAAGGTAAAGAACACAGTAATAGAAGTCCTTTTTTCCGTTCAGCTCTGTTAAGGGCCACTTTGTTAAATTAGCAATTTATAATTGTTATATTGATCTGGTTATCATCTTGGACGTAACGCCTTGTAGCTCATAGCATAACAGCAGTAAGACCATTTCATGACAATTCAATGCATATTCCTCCCTGGGCAGCCTTCATTTCTGAATTCTCTTCAAATGATTATTAAACAAAAAATAAGAATTTGTTTGATCCAGAATGAAAAGAGTGCATTAGGAACTTGGTGGACTGCGTATTAGATAGCTGCTGCTGGCGTGGTTATTAGTTCAAGGTTAATGAGAATGTAAATTTCATAAAAGATCCTAATAATTCGTGGACTTAGCTAACTAGTGAACTAATGGAAAGCCTGATGTTCTTAAAATTCCTCTTGCTAAAGGATATACTGCAGAATGGTTGAACCTGTATTAGCAGTTGATTCTAAATAAAGTATTGTTTATTGAGAAAATTAACTGAGGAAGGCTGAGAAATTTGACTGAGAGAGTTCCATTGAATAATGTTATTCCCTGTCTGCGATTGAGCAATGGTCATTTTCAAACAAGGAAAGATAAAAGGGTCTGATGAATTAAGGAATAAGTCATGAAATGATGACTACAATGTAAAGCATGCCAGTAACAAAATTTTGATATGAAACTATGTGTTATTAAATCAATATTACAAATAAATCCTTTTTTGGTAAACTGTTAAAATAAAAGGGTCTGACAAGCGGATAGGGAAAAATTGAAGCCGTTGAACAAATTGTACGGAAGGTGAAAAACGATGCCAGTGAATGAACAAAATAGAAGGTAGGTACATGGCACAAGGTGAAATGTTTTTGTGAAAACTCATGCGTGAATACATTCTGGAATTTTCTTTTGTAAACACACTCCAACCTTTATAGATGTACTTCATGTCCATCTTAAAGTTCTCATTTGTGCTATACTCATCGTAATTGTATATGCTGTTTGTAGTGGCCAACATGCCAGATGACAGAGTGTGAATGTGAAATATATAAATTCTACTCTATTTGTAATCTCCACTTCAATCTCCACTTCCCCAGTTTTTAGGGATTTTGAAGATGCTATTAACCTGTCTAAGTATTTATTGCTAATTTTTTTTGGGAAACTCTTCAATTTCACAGTGTATCATAATTTATGTTTACACTAGTACATAGAAGCTTGTTTGGAGAATAGATCGTAGCCTGGTTCAAGCGGGATTTGCACCCCAGATCTCCTGCCCATTATAGGCGTTTGCGCTATATGCTATAGTGGTACTTGCACTCGTTAGTTACATAGAATTGCAGTCTAGGAGGTAACCTAGTGCTTATAGAGTCTGCCATCTGAAAGGATGGAAACAAATGGTTTCTAGTCATGTCACTGGGTGTATTGGTATAAAAGAAAACAGAGCTTAAGACAAAACTTTATATGTCCAGTGCATAGTGTTGAACTTAAATACTAAATCTGATAAGTATATTTTTAATCTAGTGTCAGAAGTTTCAGATGGAGTAGTTGTTATGGAACATTAACTTCAGTATGGGTCTCTTGATGTGATGACTGTCGATTTGGGAAAAGGTTAATTTTACTGGTGTGCTGAAATCCTAGCGCTGACTGTCCAAGTTTGTTAGCTTTTGTTCGAATCTTTAATCATTCTCTTTCACTTTTCTATTCTATTCCTCAATTTAAACACTTTGTCATGTTTTAGTTTTCTTCTGTTATTTGGACTTCTGAATGAAGAACTAACTTGATATTCTCTGTTAAGCTAGGATACAAAGTTTCAGTATTTATGGAACCGCGAAGAGTATCTTAATCAGGTAATCATCTTAAGACTGCAAAACAAGTTAATTTCACAAATAATCCTTTCTGCAGCTGGTGAGATTTCGTTAGTTTTAACTGAATCTGCAATACAGTGGGTATTTCCAGGCATCTCGCATAATTCTAGCAACAGATGCTGATGCCCCTGGCCAGGCTTTAGCCGAAGAACTAGCAAGACGCCTTGGTAAAGAAAGGTTTCTCTCTCTCTCTCTCTCTCTCTCTCTCTCTCTCTCTCTCTCTCTCTCTCTCTCTCTCTCTGATTATCTCCAAGAGATGTACTCCTCAGTTACTAAAATACTGAACCGTTTGCGTTCCTTTTAAACACCAACAGATGCTGGAGGGTCAATTGGCCGACAGAATCTGGTCAAGTTTGCAAAGATGCAAATGAGGCATGCTCATGATTTTTTTCTCTACTGAAAGGTGACCTCTATTTCGTTTATTGTTACTTTGAACTGATTTCAGACAGATGATGCTGAGCCATATTAGACTGATTGTGAGATCTATGCTGTTTATTTTTTCCAGTGTGATTGATGCTAGGGTTTGGCAATTGGTCTCTCCGAGTTGGTTCAAACTCTGAACCAACCCATGTATGTCTGAATTGAATCTGATCTGTTTATTAAATGGATCTGGCAATCCTACCTGCCACTGGCCCAGATATCGTTAACCTGAATCTTACCAAAACCGTTTTATCCTATGGATCAAGCATGAAACTGGTCGCTTCAGCTTAGAGTTAGGTCCTGAATTAATGATTTTTGGTAAAAGTTAACATATATATAAATGGGGAATCAACAGAACACCAGAGGCAGGGCAGTTAGCCACATTAACCACTCTCCCCCACGTCCTTTCTGTATAAGAACTAAGAAGTCCAACCTTTTTAATTTTTGCTTTTCCCCCCATAATTCAGTCAGCTTCAATTCAGATAAAATTTCATGACCGCCTCTCAAAACATAAAATTGGAGAAAGAATTGAACTCAACACCCAGATCTCATAGTCAACCTGCACTGCCCACCACTTAGACAATAAAGAAATGTATGCAAAAATGGTACATTTTCCCCTATAATTGTGTCAATTCAGGTCAAAGTGGTCATAGGATCAGACCTGAGATTCATTAAACAGGTTGGTCTGGTTGACCCATCAAGGGTTGAGTCAAAATTTCTACCCTAATCATGTGATCTAGGTGGGTCAACCAGCATCGAAAGATGTCATGAATCCAAAATTCTCACAAGGACTAACATAATCTGTCAACTTCAATCTATTACTGGGAGCAATAAAGAAATAATTCCAGGTTGAAACTCGAGCCATTGAAAGCTTGTTTTATTGGCTTTGAAACATGTCAGGTTTGCACAAAATGTACACTGAATGAAGGAGGTACACAATGAACAAGTTAGAGGTGTTAATCTATTGAGTTAGAGGTGTTAGTCTATCCAGATCCAGTCTGAACTCAAGACCCACATTACATTTATATTAAGATTTTGAGTCTATAGAAGAACTTGTTGGGATAGTTTGGGAAAGATTTTGATATATAATTTCACTAGACTTAGGAGTCCCAATATAATAGAATGAAGAGAATTTTACATTTAATAAACAGTACTTTTGAGAATAAAAGGATTTTTAAAGTCTACAGTAGTTTTGATCCAATTTAATGATTCAGTTGAAACCTATGTTACAGGGAAGCAATGTGCAAGCAAAGTTTACTGAGTTAAACCGCTTCTACCTCATATCTTTTAATATATTGGATTTGACCAAATATAATAGAGATCAGTCCAACCAACACTTAATAATTCTTTTCTGATCAATTATATTTCTGTCTGGATCTTAAGATAATGATTTTCAGCTTTTGAAACCTGGGCTTGTGAGCTTTGAAAATTTTGATTGTTAAATGATGATTTTTTCAAATAGATGTGAAATAACTCAAAGTTTCAACTTTTGATACTTCAAGCCTTATGTGTCGGTTGTTATCTTCAAATATTAGCGGTATCACTGGTTTCAGCTTGATTTTCTGAGCATGAATGAAATCGGATACAATACAGGCGATGTGTCTCAGTATTGTCATTATTTCAAATCTTGGCGATGGCTTATTTTGTGCTTTGAGATGTAGGTGGCTCCTTATAGCAAATCTTATCTCTTCCCTAGACTCTATCTCAGTGTCAGAGAATATGGATAGTTACACATCAGCTTGGTAGCTGATTCAAGAATTGGTATATTCTTCATGAAAGAAGACTCCTGTACTTTGATTGGTGCTTAATATCCAACATTATTTTGATAGGAGATTCTTAGATGATGATGATACTCAACCTTCAAATTACGACCCTGTATGGTATTTCCACAATTTAACACATACTTCGTAATTAAGTTGAATTTGATCTTGCTATAAAACCATCATTATGCAGTTTAACTTACATATTGCAGAGTTTTTTTTTTTTTTTTGAACACTAAACCTATGGTCTGAGAAAGCTCCTTGATGGAGACTACCAGTCTGGTAAAATGTTGAAGATCACATTATTTAGGAAAGGCAATGTTTGAGTACATCAAATTTAAGCAACGTGTTTCTGCACTGACAGTGAAATTCGCCTGACTTATTTTATTATCTCAGCTTCTCTTTTTTCTTGTTTTTCTACTCAGGTGCTTATGCATAAAGGACTGGATGCACTGAGGGAAGTAATTGAGAATGCAGAGTTTTATCCCATAGGAGGCCTCTTTAACTTCAGCAGTTTCTTTCCTGAAATTGATGATTATTACCGTTGCAGAAATGGGTATGAACGTGGTGTCTCTACTAGTTGGAGAGCTTTGAATAATTTATATAACGTAAGTTTTCCAGAAATCTAATAATTTTACTATCTTCAAGTGGAAATAACATTGCATGCATTTTACGAGTGATACTTTCTGATGCATAGCTACTTAATACAGGTTTGCCTAGTCCATTGGCCTTCTTGGGTTTATGGCAAGCCTCTTTCCTGGCCATGCATCCTTGTTGGTCAGGTGGCTAGGAATTCAATGCCACTCTAGAGGGTTGACATTAGGGTTATAGATGGAGTCTTGTGTTTCATAGTGGACCTCATTTTGATGATGAAAGGGGCGCTATGGTTGATGATGAAAAGAAGAAGATGATGATAACCATGAGATTGTCATATTGTTCTACTTCTATTATTTTGTGGATGTTATTTTAGTGGTGCCACTACTATCCTTATTTTATTTTTTTAGGGGTTGGGTGGTGGTGGCGGCGGCGGGGGGGTGGGGTGGGGGGGTGCTTGGGTGGGGGGTGTGTAGATGGGATAGTTACACTCGTTATGGTAGTGATTTGTTAATTTTGGATGTTGTTTCAAAGAAAGTGATATCCACAGAAATCACATACTCTCTACCAGTGGAATTCTGACACATGCAACTCTTTTGTATACCAGTATCCTTGAAAAACACACCAAATTGCTTGTATGGCTTACCACAATCTTTATCAAGAATATGAACAAAATTCAAACACTCAAAAGTCTTTGGAGGAAAGTCAAACAATTGTCTAACAGGATAATGAATAGAGAACAGATTTTCGATCGGCTACGATTCAAGGACCAAGGGCTACAAATTATACGATTCATGCAGCGGCAAAGTCACTGTTGGCAAACAATTTGTTTACTCTGATACCAATTGTTGTGATTTCAAGGAGAGGACGCCCCTATGACTGGATCGACTGGGGCGGCGCAGTGGATACGAACCACATGATCTATTTAGGCAACTTGAAGAAGAGAAGAAGAAGATATTTTAAAGTAGATAGAAAGCCAACATACAATATAACGTGACTCCACCGATCAAACAGATGGTGCATACGTCCACGGGAGAAAGGGGAGGAACTTTATTAAAACTTTGGTGGAGTATAATAAGAATTACTTACACTTCACGTTGAGAAGATTACAAGCTTGATGGTCGCTAAGAACAGTGAACCATTGTGGCTAAGCTTTTCCACGAATTTCTCACCTAGATGAATTACACCCTTAGGAATTACAAATTCATTGGATTCTCTTAGAATACATTGAAGGTCACCCCTAAGGGGTTATTTATAGACCATAGAACTCTCCTACTCCTAAACAAACTCTTTCAATCAGAATAAAAGAAACTTGAATTCAACTCGGACTCAAAACACCTTCAATCAGAATAAAGAAAACTTGAATCCAATTCGGACTCAAAACAGATTCAGAAAAGAAAACTGTCAAATCTGACATTAATTAACCTTCACGACGTATTCACGTCATAATTCTAACAATCTCTGATGGGGAGATTCTGTCTCGTTTTAAAATACCGCAAGTGCACGGTCGTTCAATGTAGCACTTGAGGGTCGGTCCATAGGGAAGGTGCTTCTTGTGATCCTAACACGATTTAGGCGAATTGGTTTGAAAGATTGAGAAGCTGGTGTGAACTAAGTTGTTAATGAGAAGGGTCATGTACCTAGGGTCGAATCCCCTTAAATTAGCATCAAGCGGTCAAGTTTGATCTCTTCACCGGTCTGTTCACAATCACCAAATTCCTATTTCTAAAATGCAATTAAGTCTGAACACTAAATTTAAGGACATGGTATTATCCAATTACATGATCCATCAAAGGTAAATTAACTAAATTAAACAAATCACAGAAAGAAAATAAAATCCCAAGTATGGACCATTAACCATGTGATACATATCCTGTCAAATACCTAGTGATTGTAGAAATCTACCTCCTAAAAGTAGTAGGTCAAATGGTATGCATACAGTCTTAGATAAGATATCTACCATTTACCATAAGATAATGTAGGCTAGGTTCATCTCCCCTCGACACTTACTAGGAAATTAATTACTCATAACTAAGTTAATCACAAAATTATTTACATGATAGGATATAATTAAATCAAATAACTAATTGCAAATAATGAAAATAACTAAATCAATACTACTTAATTCAGAACAACAAGTTGCTACATTAATTAAACTACCTATATTAATTACACTAAATAATTAATTAAATTATTTAATAAACTTACCTTGTGAATTAGCAGTAGCGTGCCTCCTCTTTCGTTGCCATAATGGATGTGGACCCCACCATGCACCCATTGATCGCGTACAGAACCCAGTGCTGAGACTCCGCGTCAGCTCCGCCCTTGAATGGACCCCATGACACCCAGCCGTGTCCTTGCGCTCGTGATTTGATGTAGAGAGACGAAGACAATGAAGCTTTTTTTCCTCTGTGTGCACAGGACCAGAGCACAGAAGCTCCGTTGTCCTCACACACAAATAATGGCCGCCCGACTTTGCTGTTGATACATCGCGATGTTGATTTGGGCATGTTTACGTCTTTCCTGTGAGTGATCAAGCATCAGACGGAGCAGGGCGTCGTTCTAAACAGGGATCACTCCTTCTACCCGGAGTGTTGGCATGTTGATGTCGACCGGGATGATAGCCTCCGTCCCATATGCCAACGAGAATGGGGTTTCTCTGGTCGGAACACGTTTGGGGGTCCTGTAGGCCTATAGTACTCCGGGGAGTTTTTCCGCCCATTTGCCCTAAGCTTTGTCCAAGCTTTTGCATAAGTTATCGAGAATGGTGTGATTACTGATTTCAGCCTGGCCATTGCGTTGAGGGTAGTAAGGTGAGTAGAACCGGTGGGTGATGTTGTATTTGACGCAGAAGCTAGCTACTTGCTTGCTGGCGAAGTTGGTTCCATTGTCAGAGATGACAGTGTGGGGAATCCCGTAGCGGCATACTATGTTCTGCTAGAGAAACTTGACAATTTGCTACCCGCTGACCTCAGAGATCAGTATTGCCTCAATCCACTTGGTAAAGTAGTCGGTGGCGACCAGCAAGAAACGCAGCTGAGGTTGTGCTCATGGGAGAAGTCTGACTATGTCCAGTCTCCATTGCATGAAGGGCCACGGGTTGCGCAAGGTGTGAGGTTAGAGCTCGACCGGCTTGATGCTGGAGTGAACATCTGACATTGGGAACATTTTCTCACGTAATTCTTGGCGTCGTCAAACATCCTAGGCCAGTAGTACCATTGGTTGATGCCCTTGCAGGCGAGGGAGCGTCCTCTCGCGTGGTTCACATAGTCCCATCATGAATTTCCTGCATCATCTTCCGAGCCTCCTCCAGATATGGGTCGAAATGAAAGTTGGAGTAGAATTTTTTGTATAGTATATCTCCGAGAAGTACGTATCGGGGTACCTATGTGTTGGAGTTTCCTTGCCTCTGCTCTGTCGTCGAGAAGTGTCCCATCTTTTAAGTAATAAATGATGGGACTTCTCCACCCGGTGACGTGATGAGGCGTAGGACCTCTCCCGCCGGTTGCTGAACGCTTGGATTAGTGATGTGCTCGATGGGAATTTCCCGCCTGAACTGGAACTCCACAGTTGCCCCCAGGTTGGCAAGTGAGTCGCGTGGTTATTTGTGGACCTGGGGACCCACTTGAAGTCGCATCGGGGGATTTTGTACTTTAAGTTAAGAATAAGTTGTAGTTAGTCTGACATCCAAGAATCTCTCGTTGCGTATTCAATGCTGAGTTGGTTTGACTACCAGCGAGGAGTTGCAGCAAACTTCGAGCTCCGTAACTCCGAAGGTAATAGCCGCCAGGAGCCCTGCTAAGACAGCTTCATATTCCGCTTCATTGTTGAATGTGGGGAAGCCTAGGGTGAAGGACTGCTTGATGATGGACCCCTCCGGGGTGACGAGAACGATTCTGATTCCTGCCCCCTTGCTGTTGGAGGCTCCATCAACATTCAAGACCCATCCTTCAAGTTGGTCGATATGCCCTGTGATTCTCGGGGTGAGGCGACAATGAAGTCGGTCGGTACCTAACCTTTGATCGTTGTCCTCGGCTTGAATTTGAGCCCGTATGATCTGAGCTCTGAGGCTCATTTTGACATCCTTCTCGTCACTTCTGGGTTTTCCACGATGGATCTCAAGGGGTGCTCGGTGAGGACCATGATCGGGAAGGTTTGAAAGTAGTGCTTGAGTTTCCTCGAGATGATGAAGAGGGCCAACACTAACTTCTCCAGCCTTTGGTATCTAGTATGAGAGCCGTTCATGGTGTGACTGACGCAGTATACTGGCTTCTGGGTGCTTTCTTCCTCTCAAACCACGGCTCCGCTCACTGCTGACTCCGAGACAGCAAGGTAGAGGTACAACATCTCTCTCGGGGCAGGTTTTGATAGCAAGAGGGTGAGACCAAGTATCTCTTCAACTCTTAGAAGGCTACATCGCATTCTTCGTTCCAGCGGAAGTCCGCTACCTTTTTCTTCAAGGCTTGAAAAAACGACTTGCATTTGTCTGTGAATCGGCTGATGAACGATTGACGCCCGTTCAACATCTGGACCTCCTTTATATAGGTGGGCGACCTCATGTTTAGGATTGCTGATATCTGATCAGGGTCAGCCTCGATGCCCCGTTGGGTGACCATGTATCCTAAGAACTTCTAGAAGGCTACTCCGAATGTACACTTCTCGGGATTGAGTTTTACCTCGTATTGCCTGAGGAGATTGAAGGCTTTGTCTAAATGTTGGAGGTGCTCCTTGCGCTGTGCACTTTTCATCAGCATATCATCCATATACACCTCCATGGTGTCCCCGATAAGGTCCTTGAAGACCTTATTTATCATATGTTGGAAGGTGACCCCAGCGTTCTTGAGTCCGAAGGGCATCACCTTGTAGCAGTAAATTTTTTGACCTGTGGTGAACGTTGTCTTATCTTCATCTGGTGGGTGCTTCCTGATCTGATTATAGCCAGAGAAAGCGTCCATGAAGCTAAGGAATTTGTGTCCTTCCGTAGCTTCCACTAGTTGATCAATTCTCGAGAGGGGATAATTGTCCTTTGGACAGGCTTCATTGAGATTCATAAAGTCAATACAAACTCTCCACTTTCGGTTCTTTTTCTTCACGAGGACAGGATTAGAGAGACAGTCGGGGTAGGCCTAGAGTAAGCGATTGACCTCGTCGCTGATGGCGTGACTCCTTTCCTCGTTCATTCTCCTAGGCTTCTGTTTTACCGGTTAAGCGCCCGCCCGTATGGAGAGCTTATGATAGATAACTTTAGGGCCAATACCGGGTATGTCAGCGGAAGACCATGCGAATATGTTTGTATTCTCCGATAAGAATTGTTTGAACAGTTCCTTCTCCCGTGGGCGCAGGTTTGAGCCGATTCGAAAGGTTCATTCGGGGTGATGGGAATCTACCCCGAATAACTCCGGCTCTTCCTCAGTCCAGCCGTCGGGATTCCCCGACTCAGTGGGTGTCGAGATCTGAGCTCTCACCGAACTTTGATTGTTGTTGATCAGCAACCCTCTTCCATTTTTTATCCACAGGAGAGTCTTCATTCGGGGTCTGCTCGAAATGCTTTTGGAATCCAGCCCGACCTCTTGCGGGCAACTGCAACAGCTGTTCTGGACTCTTATAGTGGCCATTCCAGATAGCGTAGGGTACTTCAGTAATTAATAATGGGTGGACAGAACCGCTCTCATCATGTGGATCCACGGCCCTCCGAGGATGGCATTGAAGGGAGATGGGATTCTAGGACGCAGAACTCAATCATGACGTTGAATGGATTAGGTCGGACAGGGAACTGACAATGCCGGGGGAACATGCCTCGTTCCCGTCGAACCGTAAAAAAGCGATTGGGTTCGGGGGAGGATTAGTTTTCGGGTCAGTTCGGGAGTATCCTCCATTCGATCGAGGGTGTGGTCATAGAGGATGTTGACGCTACTTCCCCCGTTCACTAGGATCTTCGACATTTTACAGAATCCGATGTGTACTGTCACGACTAAGGCGTCATTGTGCGGGAAGTGTACGACATATGAATCTTCTTTCGAGAAGAAGACTGGCCCACTAGGAGACGTAGGAGGGTGAGTTACTATGACTGGATGACTATCCCTGTGGGCTTCGTTGACGTAGAAGGTCTTCTCCTTGGTGGTGGTGCCTTCTATCGGTGAGTTGCCGAAGATTGTGTTCACCTTCCAGTACTGAACAAGGGTTCTTCCACGGTGCTCGGCTGGGGCCTTAGGCTGCCTCTGCACTCTAACCTCAGAGGGTAATCCAAGATTGAGAACGAACTCCCGAAGGTATCCCTCGCTGACCAAGTCCTGGAGGTACCGTCGTAGGGTCCGGCAATCCACCGTGAGGTGGCCCCCCTTCATGGAATGCGCAGTAGTCTCTAGACCCTGGCCCTCTTTGGTTATGAGGGAGGGGTCTGGGTGGATGCCTGACCCAAGGCTGATTTTTGATGGCGTTGAAGATCTGGTCGATCGGTACGCAAAATGGGGTGAGGTCGCGCTCTGACTCACCTTCCTTGCGGGACTCGGCAGCGCGCCTTGATGGCTTGCGGACGGCCGAGGAGTTGTGGCTCGGATTCTTCCTTGGGGGAATTGTAGCTTCGGCTTCTTGGTCTCGGGGCCTTATCTAGGGGAGCGACTGAACGTACGCCGGGTCGCCTATTCTATTTGAATATACTTCTGAGCCCGAATAAGAATATCCCTCATCCTGGTGACATTGTCCTTCACTAGGTGTTTGTAAAAGGGATTGGTGACCTGCAACCCGCTGATGAAGGTGACGGCGGCCACATCTTCATTGCAATTGTATACCAAGGCCATCTGACTCTGAAAATAGTTAGCATAATTCTTTAGGCTCTCCTCGGCTTTCATCTTTACTGTAAGGGGGTGGTTGTTGCTCCTATGGAATTCCCTCTGAGAAGCAAATTGGTTAAAAAACGCCTCGGTCACCTCACGGAAATTTCGGAGCGAATTCCTCGGGAGCGAATAGAACCAGTGGTAGGCGATCCCCTTGAGCCTGGATGAGAATGCTTGGCAAAGGAGGAGGTCATCGTGAGCGTAGACTGACATCTTGTCTTGGTATTGGTGGAGATGAATGAGTGGGTTGGAGGTTCCCGAATAATGATCAAAGGACGGCATCCCAAACTTTTTCGAGAAGCGGAGCATGGTGATCTTTCTTGATAATCGGGAGTAGGTGGGCCTCAACCCGCCATATTCCATCCCTTTTGGGAACTATTGACTCGCTTGGTTGAGTCACTCCTGGACTAGGTCCGCTATGTCCTTAATCCAAGGAAACTTTAGTGTTCGGGAACGTCGAGTGTCCTCAGAATCCTCTTCATCTTTGTAGGTCTCCGACTGGACACGCCTCGTTTCGATAGAGTGAGCAGATTCTTTTGTGTGTGTTGGCGAAGGAGTCCCCGCGGGTTTCTTCCCTCAGTGGGTGAAGATCGCGACCCCTAGTTATACTTCGATCTGTTTGAGCAAACGTGTCTAGATACGGATTGCCGCCTCTTTCTCACAGATAGCCCCTCCCAGAGACGGATCATCTTCGTGCGTTGATTCTCCACTGCTTTTGTATGGAGGAAAGCATCTGGAGAAGTTCGTATTCGTTGGGCGGAGGCACGAGTTTCACAGTCTGCCTCCTGAGTGGCGACACAACGGTAGGATGGGAGTCCTCCGCGTCTGAGATGTGGACGTCTGATAGGGTGGGCCGACTGTTCGTTGGTTCGGCCGCCTCTATTGCTTTCGCTGCTTTCTTCGGAATAACGGGGTCGGTCGTAGTCTTGTTGATAATCTTCCCCGATGGAGCCACGTCGGTCATGCTGGGTAGTGTCGGAGGAAGGAGTAAGGTATTTTGACGGAGTGGCCTTGAGTGTGAATTCAAAATCTCTCTCAATGAAAGCACCAAATGCAGTGGGCAATTCCTAGAGACTCAATCCACGCACCAAAATAGGGGAGTCAGGGTAATCACAGAAAAGGCCAATCGCTAACACAGTGAATTACGTGAAAAACTCGGAGAGAGAAAAAAACCACGAAGAGGGAGAGAAGTTCCACTATATCAATGGCGATTACAATATGGTTCTGTGAATTTAGGTGAACGCGAGGCCCTTCCCATTGGAAGGGATCTTCTATTTATACAAGTCGTGTCAAATAGATAGAGCTAAGAAGTCTAGCTTAATTTGAATACTTAAGTTCTTTATCACAACAGTTGTTTAGACTGAACATCCTGACTTGAATTGATATAGGAGAGAGTCTATCTCTATCTAGTGGTCTGTGCTCGATTACAGATAGAAACGAACTGTTCCCGAGAGGTAGTTGCCTCATTTGAATGAGGATTAGGCTTAACGATAGATATCTCTGTAATCGAATCTCACTCTTCTATTAATTATCTGACCCGTCCGAGATTCGAAATGGACGAAGGAACTGGAATAGACATTCTGGGAGTTGCCGTGTGTGGACATGTGTCATGATCTTAGTCGGGTCAGAAAGTGACCACTACAATATGCAACAAGCCTTTAAACCCCTAAGTTACCCCTAGAGGACGAGTTTTATCTCGTGAGGGTTTGTAGTGAATATACGCATAAAATTCATGATAGTGAAGATTAAGAAATAAATTAAAGAAAAATAAGGATAATCAAAAATCAAGAAGAAAAAAATCAATTTTTTATCTACTCAAGTTAACTAATTAGCAAGATCATAAGTCTCCAAAAGTTTTATTTACTAAATCAGTCTCAATTTAAGAAATCATATTGTCTATAAATAAAAATTCAAATCCTAAACTTTTCACCACCTATCCTGCCTCAGTTCCTATGAACCACGTGATCATGATATAGTTCTTAAGTTTGGGAATATTTGACTCCAACTTTCATACTTCTTTTTTGCAATAATGATTTTTTTTCTTTTTTATCAATACTTTTAACTATCTTTCGCGTAAATACCAAGGTTTCCTGAGGCCAAGGCACCTAGCTAATTGATAATTAAAATTGTTGGATTTTTAAGGTGTCTTGTCCTATTAGGCTTTCTCAGTTACCCATGTAACGAGCTTTAAGTCAATGCTCCCAAACCAGATGGCCTTAGGGCACTAAGTGTAGATACACTCCTACGGACTTAATTACTCAAGCAATTGAGGCCACAAGACAAGACTAAATTAATAAAAAAATTATCATATTTTTATCAACACTTTTAACTATCTTTCGCGTAGATACCTAAGCTTCCTGAGGCCAAGGCACCTAACTAATTGATAATTAAAATTGTTAGATTTTTAGGTATCTTGTTCTATTAGGCTTTCTCAGCTACCCATGTAGCGAGCTTTAGGTCAATGCTCCCAAACCAGATGATCTTAGAGCATTAAGTGTAGATACACTCCTACAGACTTAATTACTCATGAAACTGAGGCCGCAAGACGAGACATAATTAATAACTAAAATTTTGAATCCTAAACTTTTCACCACCTATCCTGCCTCAGTTCCTATGAACCACGTGATCATGATATAGTCTTAAGTTTGGGAATATTTGACTCCAACTTTCATACTTCTTTTGTAATAATGATTTTTTTCTTTTTTTATCAATACTTTTAACTATCTTTCGCGTAAATACCAAGGTTTCCTGAGGCCAAGGCACCTAGCTAATTGATAATTAAAATTGTTAGATTTTTACGGTGTCTTGTCCTATTAGGCTTTCTCAGTTACCCATGTAACGAGCTTTAAGTCAATGCTCCCAAACCAGATGGCCTTAGGGCACTAAGTGTAGATACACTCTTACGGACTTAATTACTCAAGCAATTGAGGCCACAAGACAAGACTAAATTAATAAAAAAAATTATCATATTTTTATCAACACTTTTAACTATCTTTCGTGTAGATACCTAAGCTTCCTGAGGCCAAGGCACCTAGCTAATTGATAATTAAAATTGTTAGATTTTTAGGTATCTTGTCCTATTAGGCTTTCTCAGCTACCCATGTAGCGAGCTTTAGGTCAATGCTCCCAAACCAGATGATCTTAGGCATTAAGTGTAGATACACTCCTACGGACTTAATTACTCATGAAACTGAGGCCACAAGACAAGACATAATTAATAACTAAAAATTCGAATCCTAAACTTTTCACCACCTATCCTGCCTCAGTTCTTATGAACCACATGATCATGATATAGTTCTTAAGTTTGGGAATATTTAACTCCAACTTTCATACTTCTTTTGTAATAATGATTTTTTTTCTTTTTATCAATACTTTTATCTATCTTTCGCGTAAATACCAAGGTTTCCTGAGGCCAAGGCACCTAGCTAATTGATAATTAAAATTGTTGGATTTTTACGGTGTCTTGTCCTATTAGGCTTTCTCAGTTACCCATGTAACGAGTTTTAAGTCAATGCTCCCAAACCAGATGGCCTTAGGGCACTAAGTGTAGATACACTCCTACGGACTTAATTACTCAAGCAATTGAGGCCACAAGACAAGACTAAATTAATAAAAAATTATCATATTTTTATCAACACTTTTAACTATCTTTCGCGTAGATACCTAAGCTTCCTGAGGCCAAGGCACCTAGCTAATTGATAATTAAAATTGTTAGATTTTTAGGTATCTTGTCCTATTAGGCTTTCTCAGCTACCCATGTAGCGAGCTTTAGGTCAATGCTCCCAAACCAGATGATCTTAGGGCATTAAGTGTAGATACACTCCTACGGACTTAATTACTCATGAAACTGAGGCCACAAGACGACATAATTAATAACTAAAAATTCGAATCCTAAACTTTTCACCACCTATCCTGCCTCAGTTCCTATGAACTACGTGATCATGATATAGTTCTTAAGTTTGGGAATATTTGACTCCAACTTTCATACTTCTTTTGTAATAATGATTTTTTTTCTTTTTTATCAATACTTTTAACTATCTTTCGCGTAAATACCAAGGTTTCCTGAGGCCAAGGCACCTAGCTAATTGATAATTAAAATTGTTAGATTTTTACGGTGTCTTGTCCTATTAGGCTTTCTCAGTTACCCATGTAACGAGCTTTAAGTCAATGCTCCCAAACCAGATGGCCTTAGGGCACTAAGTGTAGATACACTCCTACGGACTTAATTACTCAAGCAATTGAGGCCACAAGACAAGACTAAATTAATAAAAAAATTATCATATTTTTATCAACACTTTTAACTATCTTTCGCGTAGATACCTAAGCTTCCTGAGGCCAAGGCACCTAGCTAATTGATAATTAAAATTGTTAGATTTTTAGGTATCTTGTCCTATTAGGCTTTCTCAGCTACCCATGTAGCGAGCTTTAGGTCAATGCTCCCAAATCAGATGATCTTAGGGCATTAAGTGTAGATACACTCCTACGGACTTAATTACTCATAAAACTGAGGCCACAAGACGACATAATTAATAACTAAAAATTCGAATCCTAAACTTTTCACCACCTATCCTGCCTCAGTTCCTATGAACTACGTGATCATGATATAGTTCTTAAGTTTGGGAATATTTGACTCCAACTTTCATACTTCTTTTGTAATAATGATTTTTTTCTTTTTTATCAATACTTTTAACTATCTTTCGCGTAAATACCAAGGTTTCCTGAGGCCAAGGCACCTAGCTAATTGATAATTAAAATTGTTAGATTTTTACGGTGTCTTGTCCTATTAGGCTTTCTCAGTTACCCATGTAACGAGCTTTAAGTCAATGCTCCCAAACCAGATGGCCTTAGGGCACTAAGTGTAGATACACTCCTACGGACTTAATTACTCAAGCAATTGAGGCCACAAGACAAGACTAAATTAATAAAAAAATTATCATATTTTTATCAACACTTTTAACTATCTTTCGCGTAGATACCTAAGCTTCCTGAGGCCAAGGCACCTAGCTAATTGATAATTAAAATTGTTAGATTTTTAGGTATCTTGTCCTATTAGGCTTTCTCAGCTACCCATGTAGCAAGCTTTAGGTCAATGCTCCCAAACCAGATGATCTTAGGGCATTAAGTGTAGATACACTCCTACAGACTTAATTACTCATGAAACTGAGAACGCAAGACGAGACATAATTAATAACTAAAAATTTGAATCCTAAACTTTTCACCACCTATCCTGCCTCAGTTCCTATGAACCACGTGATCATGATATAGTTCTTAAGTTTGGGAATATTTGACTCCAACTTTCATACTTCTTTTGTAATAATGATTTTTTTTCTTTTTTATCAATACTTTTAACTATCTTTCGCGTAAATACCAAGGTTTCCTGAGGCCAAGGCACCTAGCTAATTGATAATTAAAATTGTTGGATTTTTACGGTGTCTTGTCCTATTAGGCTTTCTCAGTTACCCATGTAACAAGTTTTAAGTCAATGCTCCCAAACCAGATGGCCTTAGGGCACTAAGTGTAGATACACTCCTACGGACTTAATTACTCAAGCAATTGAGGCCACAAGACAAGACTAAATTAATAAAAAAATTATCATATTTTTATCAACACTTTTAACTATCTTTCGCGTAGATACCTAAGCTTCCTGAGGTCAAGGCACCTAACTAATTGATAATTAAAATTGTTAGATTTTTAGGTATCTTGTCCTATTAGGCTTTCTCAGCTACCCATGTAGCGAGCTTTAGGTCAATGCTCCCAAACCAGATGATCTTAGGACTAGGTCAATGCTCCCAAACCAGATGATCTTAGGGCATTAAGTGTAGATACACTCCTACGGACTTAATTACTCATGAAACTGAGGCCACAAGACAAGACATAATTAATAACTTTTTTTATTATATTTTTTAAAGTATTCCAGTTGTATTCAATATCCCCAAGCCCTTGAACTATTACGTGTAAGTGTTGTTGAGTACATAATTACTTAAACTAAGTTTAGATAGTATGTCAGTTTTTAGATTCTACTTTTTATTTTAAAAACTTTACGACTCTCTCATCTTGATTTCACTTTTAAAATCCACTCATGAATTCTTATTCTCTTACAAACTAGCTAATTATTTGTGGAAAATTTTAAATTTTTTTAAATTTTAAATTTTTAATATTTTTATAAGGACTCAAAAACACCTAAAAAGAAAAGAAGATAAAACAAAAAACCTAAAATCAAAATAAAATAAAAAATTAAGGTGGCGGTGGCTACACCGATATGAAAAACCCCCATCTCCACTAAAGCCTTCTGTAGAAACATTTTTTTAATTTTGTGCAGCAAGTTGGGCATGATTGACATATATACTCCAACTTGAGGGGGAATATAAGAGTATAAACAGGATTCTTTGTTATAATAGAAAAAAATCTTTTCTTTATTTTAGATTCTCCTACTCCAGTAGGACATTGTGTATTCACTTAGTCCTATTAGAACATATATTTCTTTCTCTATAAATAAATGATCGCACTCTAATTGGGCATATATAATCTTCTCTTCATCTTCTTCACCTCAACAGCTCCATTATATGCTTGGACCTCCACAATATAAAAAAAAATTGCAAGTCGAACAAATAGATGATACAAGATATACTACTTGCAGAACAAGTTATTAAAGAATTTGAAATAGTAAGGAATTAAAGAAGAGTACCAGGTTGAAAGTAAACCAAATTAGATGATTCATGAAACCTTCTTGTATTAAGAATAGTAGAAGAAAATCACTTGGCCTCTTCCAGTAGAGGTAAGGGCATCATGTCCATCTGATCCTACTGTCACAACCCTTATTTCAATAATTTTTTTAAATGTGATATTTACTTCTGCACTATATAAACTCTCACAAAAGAAAATTACTCAATATAGATTATGGCCCTTCAAAATGCCATTTTCAGTTGATGATGAGCATGAAGCTCTAAGAATCGAATCACCATCTGGTGAGATAAGGTGTTATATGCCGGAAATAGTTATTAAACGTTGTTGAATAAAGAAATCATCCTAACAATGACATCAAATTCACCAAAAAACAAACACCACAATAACCTGTTGCAGATTAAGCATGGTCAGAGCTACCGGTGTCAAATATCGCCACCCATCAACCTACATCACTAAAGTAAAAACCATCAAAGGTGCAGCGAGTCCTCCAGTGAACCCTGCCTCTACAACAGTTAAGTCATTACATTTCAAAGGGGAGATTTTGGATCCCTCTTCAACTCTTTGTTATAAATCATGTTTATTGATTGATGAGCATCCAGCCATCCAGCCATAGTATCTTAAATATCTTCCTGAGACATCACACCAAGTCATTATATCTAGACTAGAGGATGTCTTTATGTCTGAAATCTTTTTCCAACCTTAATCGATGGTTCTTAGCCTATCAGCAAACTTTTAAAACATGTACAACATAAAGATTTTATTTGGTACCAGACTACTGTGAAAAAAATCATGGAACATGATTGGGGTATAGTTAAAATCTGAGCAAGGATCGGAATGACAAGAAAATGGAAATGTGAAAAATTGAACCACCCATTATTTATAAGTGTAAATTAGGAGGAAGGAAAAAACAAATTGAAATATGGAAACAGCAAATATAAAGAAATAAACTCAATAGTTTCAATCTTAAAATACATCAAACAAAACCAATATAAAGTTCCCCAAATGGTATAATCCTCCTAAACTATTACTGAATTACATCTGTACTTCATGACCATTTTATCAGTCAAGTTTTCCCTATTCTTTCCTTGAGTGGTACAGTTTTCCTAAAATAATTTCATTACAGTTATATGATACCAAATGGTATCATATACAATCCATATTCTGCCTCTAAAATCATAAGGAATCAGCTCGTGTATCATCCTAGTGCACTGCCAGGGATTTCTCCTCTAATCCAATGGTTCTCTTCCGTTCTTCAAATATTTTGCTAATCACTTCAAATTATGCAAAGAGATCAATGACCAGTGACCGGTGACCAGAAGAAAGAAAAAGGTCTTTTCAGAGTTAAAATCAGTGAAAACAAATTTCAACAGATCTTATAAACAATTACCCAATTTCAGCCCCAAGTGGAGAATTTGATTCGAAATACTTAGAACCCAAATCCCAAGTGGCAAAAGTTCTAAACAGAGTTTAGCAAAACAGAAATTGAAACATCGGACATATTCAAGAATCTTGTAGCCTATAGCATGAATTTTTTTTCACAAAATAAAACCCTAAAGTAAACAATCAGACCAACAACCCTAAATCTTTGACATTCTAATTAAAAGAAAAAGAAGGATATTTAAATAGCATATTTTTCATACTGACCTTAACTTCAAAAATCAAAGACGAGCCTTTTTTCCATCGTCACGATCATCATCATCATCATCATTCCTTGTGAAGCTTGCATCCAGATTGTAGATCGAGAAAGGGGGTAAAGGGCTTCTTGACTAGGGTTTGGGTTTGGGTTTGGGTTTGGAGAGAACGAGAGAGAGAAAGGGGAAAAGGGGTTAATTTTGGGCTGCTGATTCGTTTTCTGACAGCGCGAGCGAGCGGAGGGGGAGAGGATTATTTAAAGGAGAATTTATAATAATGAGGGTGAGGTCTCTTTAGTAATTAGCTTTAGCTTGAGAATTAAGCTAAGAATCTCTCTCCGAATCAAACTCGGACACGCGGAGACAGATCGGGGATTAATTTCTAAGCAGAGGCGGTAGTTAAAGCCTAACGGCTATTTTTTGACTTTCTTTTTTGGGATTTTTATCAGGTACGCCCTTACTGTTTTCTGATATGACATTTTAATAGCTACATTCTTTTCCCTTTCCTTCACCATATTTCCATATATGACCTTGTATTTAAATTGTTTTACAGATCTCACTTTTCTGAACTGATATTCGACCAAAAAAAACCAGTTAGTGGACCCCTTTAACAAATTAAATCAGAGTTAAATTAATGTTCACAATTTAAAAGTTAACAATAAGCTTTATCTATCAATATTTAAGAAATTTTACTAATCATATTTATTTGATATTATACATTTTATTTAATTAATTACCATAATTATTTCTTATTGAAATGGCATTGAGTGGCTAACTTGAATTATATTACTTTTATCTAAAGAAAACTTGAATTACTTCTTATGTTGCAAAATTAAGTGAATAACACTTTAACGTTTGAAAATTTATTATTTATGATAATGACATGTAGCATGATCTGTAAGCTATGGATCTAAGTATCACTATTCTTCTAAACATGTAAATGTTGCCTTCATTTTAGTTCCAGAAAAGCTCGAATTAAGGTTCGAGATTATTACCATATAACATATCTTTTATTTATTTGTATAAAAATTAAAATGATAACTTAGAAGGGCTCAACTTAAAATAGTAAAAGAAGCCTAACAGAACATTTTTCCTAATATTGCAAACTCCCGGTATTGTTCTTCGTTTCACTATTTACATAGTTCCACAAGAGACGATATCTAATCACGTCGATTTCCCTTTCACACATTTTGTTAATTTTGAAAAAAAAGAAAGGTGTAATGGTGTAGATGAAAGGATCGCATTTAATAGAGTAATTTTACCTTATAGGGAAAATTTCTCTTTCGTTAACATTTATTTATTTTCTTTTCTATTTTCTTGATAGTAGTCTTAGGGTAGCTCCTCTTGTACCCAAGTTCTTTGCTTGTGCTTCTTATGAGCAATAATCATTTCTCAAACTATAGTTAGATTTCGATGTGAACTATTCAATTGAGGTGAAAGTCTTCCTTTTCTATTTCCATGCTATCTGAAATAAACAGAGACTCCGAGTAATGCATACGCTTCCCTAGAATATTAAAACAAAATCTAAAAATGATCAAATCTTTTAAGCGATAAAAACTAATGCAAAAGCCAGTAGCTCAAGCAATGGGAAACAATCTTGCTAATCATTTGGTTACTTTCTTCTCCTGGAATTTAAGTTAGAAATAGGCGACCTTAATTCTCTAGTTAAACCCTTCTTCTCCTTGGTATTTCTGTGTAAGCTATGCAACAGCTTCCTCATAGAGGTTTGTTTTAAGTGTTGGAAAGAGGGAGATTTGTACTGAGGAAGATGACCCAGACCGTCAAGGGATTGTCGAGGAAGTCGGCGACAAGAGACGACGGAAGAAACAGCAGCAGAAAACAAGCAGCAGCAGCAAAACAGGTTCTCCGGTCGACCGGGCCGGTCGACCGGACGTGCACAACGTGCACAGGTCTAGGCGGTCGACCGGACCGGTCGACCGCAGGAGCCTGACTGACAAGGCCCAACTCTCTGTTGGAATCGGTCGACCGGATCGGTCGACCGGTAGAAGGGTCGGTCGACCGGTTCGGTCGACCGACAGTCGGGTTTGGGCTGAAATCTGCAGTTCGGAAACCTGTTGTATTTAAGGGCTGCTAGGGTTTTCTAAGTAGTAATCTTGTAGGGAAATCTTGTAGAAGAACCTGCGAAATTAGGAGGCTTAGGGTTCTCTTGTATTGAGAGAGGCTAAGATCCATTGTAATCATCTTCCCAAATTAAAATTCTCCCCTTTGATTGCCCCGAGGACGTAGGCACGTTGGCCAAACCTCGTTAGATCTTGGTTGTTTGCGATTGGTTGTTCTTCGTGTTTGATTTCATTGTTCTTGATGATTGAGATCGATTGGATCCTCTAAGGGTTGTTGTCTGTCGCGCACAACAAGTGGTATCAGAGCGTTCAGGTTACGCTTGGGATATTCTGAAGATTCGAAGGGTTCCAGATCTGATCAGGTAGAGATCGTGTGTCGATCTCAGGTCAGAGGCATTGGTGTTCAAGGAGATCGTGTGTCGATCTCAGGTGGACGCAGGGAGGGCTCGTTGAATCAGTAGTGAAATAGATCTGGTGAGAAACTCAAGCTAGGGTTTCAAGGAAGAGGTAAAAATCACTTTTTTATCTCAGTAATAGATCTATTTTGCAAGTACTTGATCTTCCGCATAGTTAGAGGGTCAAAGAAAGGAATCTCAATGGCAGAGGAAACTAAGTCTGTTAAAACAATGAATCACTCCAGGATTGATGTTGTTAAGTTCAATGGAACTAACAATTCGGAATGTGGAAGTGTGAGGTTATGGATGCATTGAATACACAGAACCTCGAGGACACACTCCTATTGGAGAGGAAGAAGAACACTACTACCGAGGAGGAATGGGCAAAGATGAATAGATCGGCATGTGGCTTGATTCGTTCATGCTTGGCACAGGATATAAAGTACCTTGTGCAACATGAGACGTCGGCAAAGAAACTGTGGAAAACCCTAGAAAAGAAGTACCTGACCAAGAGTGTGGAATCACGGCTGCAGCTTAAGAGTAAGCTGTATTTGTTCAGGATGCAGAGGGGGAGCACAGTGAATGAGCACATAAACCGGTATACGAAGCTTCTCACAGATCTGATAAACGTGGATGTCAAGGTAGAAGAGGAAGACAAGGCTGTCATTCTCCTGAACTCGCTCCCACCGGAGGAGTATGAGACATTCACCATGACGTTATCAATGGTAGACAAACTTTAGTCTATGATGAGGTGTCGTCCGCATTGATGAGCTATGAGACAAGGAAGAATGAGAGACATTCTGGTCAGTCAAGCTCAGTGGCGGAGGCATTGGAGGTGAGAGGCAGAAATTCATCAAGGAAGGGTAGAGAGATGGGTGGAAGATCGAAATCCAGGCCGGGATTCAAAGACCTCAAAAGAAATCAGTGCATTTTCTGTAGAGAAATTGGGCACTGGAAGGTAGATTGCCCAAAGTTCAAGGGGAAGAAGAAGGAGTCGAATGCTGAAGCAAATCTATCAAAGGTGACAAAGACTCAGCGGAGTAGTTCACAGGCAGATGGAGAAGATTCAGACTCGTCGGGATTCTCTTTTTCAGTCAGTTCTCCCAGTGTTAGTAACTCATACAAAGATGAGTGGATTATGGATTCAGGAACAACATACCATGCATGTCCAAACAGGAGCTGGTTCACCAGTTTTGAGAAGCTGGAAGGTTGCTCAGTTGTGATGGGTGATGATCACTCATGTAGCATGGAGGGTGTTGGTACAATCCCAATCAGGATGTTTGATGGGATGGTTTGGGAGTTGACAGGTGTGAGGTATGTACCTCAGATGAAGAGAAATTTAATCTCTTTGGGAACTTTGGAAGCATCGGGCATGATGATATCGGTTCGAGATGGCGATCTCAGGATGATCAAGGGCTCGATGGTTGTGATGAAGGGCGTCCGCCGAGGAAATCTATACTACTTGAAGGGTAGTACGATTACAGATCAGGTGGAGACTTCGGGTACAGATGAGGTTGGCCTGGGGATCCGGCAGGGAAAAGCCGGACAAGAAGAAGAATCTTTGCGAGCTCCTGCAAAGATGGAATCAGTAGAAGGTGCTGCTACCTGCAAGTCAGAAGGTGGACACAGGGTTCTGGACAAGAAGAAGGTGAGTTTCAGCACCAGTTCTCACCAAAGTAAAGGTCTTCTTGATCGTGTTCACGTGAGTGTATGGGGACCTGCTAAGACGGCATCGCTTGGAGGTCACAGGTACTTTGTCTCGGTAATTGATTGTTCATCTAGGCAGGTTTGGATATATCCGATGAGACAAAAGGGTGAAGCCCTAGATGTGTTGAGGAAGTGGAGCGGAAGAATGGAGAGGCAGATAGGTAGGAAGGTAAAGGAGCTTCATATTGGCAATGTTGGGAAAGACATTGACCAATTCCTACAGTTTGGCCAGAACACAGGAATTGCTACACACTTCTCAACAGGTACAGATGAGTTGGCTAAGGATGTGGTCCGTCCCTTGCTGGAGGAGGTTCGGAGGTTATTGTCCAATGCAGGATTGGACAAGTCGCTTTGGACTGAGGCGATTGAGTATGCTAGCCATCTCAAGAATCAAACGACTGCGATAGGAGGTAAAGCTCCACTGGAACATTGGTCTGGGAAAACAGCTCAATATCATGGTTTGTTGCGGGAATTTGGAAGTTCGGCTTACTTCAGTGCCAAGAGTGGCAAGGTGAATCCGCGAGCAAAGAGGTTTGTCTATTTGGGTGTCAAGGGAAACAGCTACAGGTTGTGGGATCCCAAGGACAAAAGGATCGTGATGAGCAGGAATGTCACATTTGGAGAGGCTTCAGGGTTGAAGTCCATCGTCTCTCAGCAGGTGGAGAGGACGAAGACCAAGGGAGGATCGCAGCGGGTGGAGGTCGATGCTACTCCATCATCTCCAGGTAGTTCGGCATCAAAGGAGACTTCATCGGAAGTGACACCGGGTGGAGATCATGATAACAAGAGTGATGCTGAACAGGTTGAAGACATTGCAGAGGATGTCAAGGTGTGTGCAGCTATTGGAACAAAGGAGAGACCACGTTCGTGGTCAAAGAAGGATGAATCTCAAGCTTGTGGACGCGACAAGCTCAAGTTGAAGGCCGTTGCTCTCCATGATGGTCAGGGGAAGGTTCATATGACTCAGTCTAACAGGTTCACTGCTGCAGGAACAGGGAACATTATTCGAGCTTGATGAAGCTCAGTTTAAAGAACTACGGTTGGCTTGATCCTTTTGGGCAAAGGTACGTAGGCAGCCGTAAAGGCGCAGCCATTGGTGATGCAACTCTTATGAAGCTAGGGTTGGTTCTCGAGAAGTTGTTTGGACCTTCACATAGAGGTGAAGAAGTGTGGTCAATGGAGCTTCACGTAGAGTTGAAGAGACTTCACGGAGAGGTGAAGAGACTTCATGTAGCGGTGAAGTGGTGTGGCCAGTTGGACTTCACATTGAGGTGGAGTGGTGTGATCTCGAAGAACAGTTTTATCTTCCGGAGAGGAGATGTTGAGCTTGCATAAGGAGGGGTGTGCATCCAGTTGAAGCCGATGATGTTTGGTTGGCTCTACGCAGACTTGGTTGGACCGTCAGAGGAAGACAGGTAGACTAGATAGAGCTAGTCAGTGGAGAGTCAGTGTTGGCTCATAAGGAAGTCTTCATGAGGTCATGAAGTTGCGGAGTAGAAGCCACAGTATGGTGATCGGCAGGTATGAAAAATTCTCCTAAGGTGAAGTGCAGGGAAGGCATGTACGATGTTTTTCCAGTGGATAGTTGAGCCAAAGATTCCAAGCCGAGATCGTGTGTCGATTTCGCCGAGATCGTGTGTCGATTTCGACCGTGCGCGCAAGCCGAGATCGTGTGTCGATTTCGCCGAGATCGTGTGTCGATTTCGCCAGGTGATAGACTGGGGTTCGTTGGATGTCGGCTCAGATTTTGGTATCTTCGCCGAGGTGGAGAATTGTTGGAAAGAGGGAGATTTGTACTGAGGAAGATGACCCAGACCGTCAAGGGATTGTCGAGGAAGTCGGCGACAAGAGACGACGGAAGAAACAGCAGTAGAAAACAAGCAGCAGCAGCAAAACAGGTTCTCCGGTCGACCGGGCCGGTCGACCGGACGTGCACAACGTGCACAGGTCTAGGCGGTCGACCGGACCGGTCGACCGCAGGAGCCTGACTGACAAGGCCCAACTCTCTGTTGGAATCGGTCGACCGGATCGGTCGACCGGTAGAAGGGTCGGTCGACCGGTTCGGTCGACCGACAGTCGGGTTTGGGCTGAAATCTGCAGTTCGGAAACCTGTTGTATTTAAGGGCTGCTAGGGTTTTCTAAGTAGTAATCTTGTAGGGAAATCTTGTAGAAGAACCTGCGAAATTAGGAGGCTTAGGGTTCTCTTGTATTGAGAGAGGCTAAGATCCATTGTAATCATCTTCCCAAATTAAAATTCTCCCCTTTGATTGCCCCGAGGACGTAGGCACGTTGGCCGAACCTCGTTAGATCTTGGTTGTTTGCGATTGGTTGTTCTTCGTGTTTGATTTCATTGTTCTTGATGATTGAGATCGATTGGATCCTCTAAGGGTTGTTGTCTGTCGCGCACAACATTAAGTACTCATCATACCCTTTCCCTGAAGATTATAATCATTTTATGTTTAAAAAACTTATTCTAAGGTTAAAGAGTTTTCCAAACCTTATCTAATTTACTAGTGAATACAGGAGTGTGACCTATTTATTATTTTCAAAGAGAATGAATTATTAACTGCATCTGAGAAAGTTTGAAATGTGACAGATATTATTCTGTATTGCATCAGAATCTGTAAAATAGCCTAGTCACTTATATGGCTGCTAAGACTCATAAATATAGCCTATAAAGTTTGCTGCCTCTTAGTTTTCCATCCTTATATGTTATAAAATTTCATGATGCTAAGAGGATAGTTTTAGACTATTAATCCAAAAAGGATTGACCAAAATTAGTTCTATAAAACTGCCTATAATACAGATTCCGCTTTTAATAGTTATTCAATTACATGTCCTTTAAATGAAATATTCTTCTAAAACACTTGGAAATTAGCCTCAGCTGTGTGTTGATAGCATGTTGAATGTTGTCCAATATCGATTATGGCAACACATTACACTAATTTTCAACTATTGAACTCGGAGTATTTATGGGTTTAATGATTATTCATATATCTCACATCTGCATATTAATACTTTGCAGGCCCTTTTTCCAGAAAATACTTACGGTGTTGATAGTGGCGGGGATCCGAAAGATATTCCAAAACTTACATTTGAAGAATTCAAGGTTCCGACATCATCCAACTTGCCTAGCACACGTGATGTTGAACTAACTAATTAATCTTTTTTTGATCCAAACGTATTTAATGCTTCATCATGGTTGATAATTTTCAAGCCTAATGGACAAGGCTTCGAAAGCTTAATCGAGATTGATGGTTTGACTTTTTTTTTGGTTGATCTATTATTATCCATGACAGGTAGCAGCTAGTGCTAATCAAGTTACTTCGCAAAACTATTATTGTTTAGATTCATTTCTATGCAAATATCTTCACGAAATATTTCTTATATGCATACTTCAGCTGATTTTAGCTAGTATTCTTAGTGTCTTACGCAGTGTTTTAAATGTCAGATATCGGGGAAATGTCAGATGTCGTAATCAAATGTCGAATTTCGGAGATATTTCAGGGTTATTTAGTAAATTTCGGACATCATGGCGAATAACAAATATATGTTTTAGATGTCTTAAATAATGTAATCTTAAAATTCTTATGAAAGCAATACATACACAACTTATACAAAACTACATAAGTATGTTTAGGATAAGTATACTTACCTTAACATTTTGCATACACTCACTAACTCATTGTATCTCAATTGCTCAAACTTTCAAGACCAGCCAACATATTGAGTTTTTCTCGAAATATCAGCAGACATTTTCTCGAAATGTCACCCGACATATCGGATTTTTCTCAAAATGTCGGATGACATTTTTCAGAAATGTCAGACGATATTTTTTAAAACGACATTTCAAATGAGGGTAGGGGTGTCGTGGCGGTGAGGGCTTGAAAACGAAATGTCGGCCGACATTAAAACACTGGTCTTATGTGCCTCAATATAATGAATTCAATGTTAATGTATCAAAATTCTCCCATGAGCCTAAACAATAACATATCCTCCATTAAAGGAGGACCTCTGATAATGAAGTTTGATCTCATATGTTATCCATTGTACCCATATCTCTGATAAGTTACACAATTTGTTGTTTGCCATCTGATTGCCTGTGTATATACATGAATTTGAAGACTTGAACTGTTGGCCTTACCCACTCATTAGGTGCTCAGTTTTCTAAGGCTTCATCTGTTCTCCTTATCCATTCATAATGTTCTTTCTTTTATATAGGGGATTTAATGCTTGTATATGTTAAAATTGTTTTTGGTTAAGAGCAAATGAGCGATGTTCATGCAAGCACAAAAATATCCTTGCCAGCACAACAGGCGAGTTCTTAACCAGGAGATGATACTGTTTTGTAATAAGACTCCAAAATAAAGAATTTTAATGTTTGATGTCTACTTTGTTCAACTCTCCTTTGGATTGTCCAAGTGTACGCCATTTGGGGTAGGATACCTAATGAATTATCACACCTGGTGTTGTGTATTGATTTTTCAGGGGTTGCTATGATCATAACATTTTACAACTATGTTAGCAATCTTGCTGATATAATGATCCTGCTTTTCTGTTTTTTGTTCTTACTGAAAAACTGACTTTTATCAGTCAAAACTCTTATCATCCTTATTTTTTTAAGGCTTGTCCTCATAATAAGACTCGTACAAGGACTCCATGGTGTCAATCTATCTTGTGGTTGATCCACACCTTTCATCTTGATCTACAAACCTCAAGTAGCCTGCTAACAGAATTTTACCGACATGTTCGGCTTGAAACATCACATAGGTGTCTTTAGAAACTTCCATAAGATCACCTTTTGAACTGAAACAGAACCCTTCTTTATGTAGGGCTCCAAGAGAAATGAGATTATATCTTGATTCGGGAACATGACGAACGCCTTGAAGAGTAGTGATGCGTCCATCATGAGACCGAAACTGGATTGTTCCTTCGCCAATCACCTTGCTTGTAGCAGAATTCCCTATGAAGACTTCTTCCCCTTAAACCAAAGTGTATGAAGAGAACATCTTCCTATTGGAACTGCGAACATCCATAATCTATGACCCATCTATCTTTGTTACCAACTGGTCTGTCTGTAACAGATAGAACGTCACACTGTTCTTCATCTCCTTCAACCAGTTCAGTGACATTAGCATCTGGTTGTTTCTTCTTTCAAAGTCAACACTCAGATCTAACATGCCCCTTTTTATGACAATAGTTGCACGTCAAATTCTTGTGTTTTAAGTTACCTGTGAAACTTCTATTATTGCACTTCTCCCTTGAATCATGAACTTGCTCGGAATCATCATGATGAGACTCACCCGTCAACTGGGTGTCAATTCTGTTTTATTGAGTAGATACTCTTTGACCCATTGACCTTGATTGTTGACTTGCCTCCATAGATGATAGCTTTCCTAAATCTCTTATATGAAAAAGGTAAAGAATACAGTAATAGAAGTATTTGATCATCATCTTCTATCTTAACATCTATCTTATCTAGATCATTGATAATAGCGGAAAATTCTGCAATGTAAGACTTGATAAGTGTACATTCATGCATGCGAAGAAGAAAGAGATGCTGCTTCAAAATCAACCGATTCGCCAACGACTTCTTCATATAGTGATCTTGAAGTTGCTCCCACAGCGAGGACGCTGTTTTCTCTGTAGAAAACACATCCAACACTTCGTCCGCCAAGCAAAGCTGAATAGCTGTCAAGGCTTTCTCATCCAACTCTTCCTAAGTTTCTTCTTTCATGTCTTGAGGCTTTTTCTCCCTCCCGAGTAATACTTTCTTCAACCCGCTCTGAGTAAGGATGATGTTCATACTAATCTGCCACCTGCTGAAATTGATGACGCCAGCGGACTTCTGAATATCGAACTTGATTGCAGACATCTTCAAGTTACCTTTCTCTGATACCAATTGTTGGTAAACAATCTGTATGCTCTGATACCAATTGTTGTGATTTCAAGGAGAGGACGCCCCCGCGATCGGATCGACTGGGGCGGCGCAGCGGATACAAACCACATGATCTACTAAGGTAACTTGAAGAAGAGCAGAAGAAGATATTCAAAGTAGATAGAAAGCCAACGCACAATATAACGTGGTTCCCTCGATTAAACAGGTTGTGTGTACGTCCACGGGAGAAGAGGGAGAAACTTATTAAAACTATGGGGCAGTACAACAAGAATTACTTACACCTCACGCTGAGAAGATTATAAGCCCTTGATGGTCGCCAAGAACAGCAAACCCTTGTAGCTAAGCTTCTCCACAAATTCCTCACCTAGATGAATTACACCCTTAGGAATTACAAATTCATTGGATTCTCTTGGAATACATTGAAAGCCACCCTAAGGGGTTATTTATAGATCATAGAACTCTCCTATTCCTAAACAAACTCCTTCAATCAGAATAAAAGAAACTTGAATCCAACTCAGACTCAAAACACCTTCAATCAGAATAAAGAAAACTTGAATCCAACTCAGACTCAAAACACCTTCAATCAGAATAAAGAAAACTTGAATCCAACTCGGACTCAAAACAGATCCAGAAAAGAAAACTGTCAAATCTGACATTAATCAACCTTCACGACGTATTCACGTCATAATCCTAACAGTCACAGTAAGTAGAGATGCGGAGTTTGATGAAGAAAGAACATGAGAGTGAAAATTACAAGAAGAATGGAATAGTACATGCATGTTCTTTGAAGAAGAAGTTCAAGCATCAAAGGAGTTTGAAGCACATACTCCATCACCTCCATCATCTTCAAATCTTGGTGGTTCTCCGGCATCGTCATTACCGCCACCAAATTCTTCTCCAAGGCCCAGAAGACAAGAACACTCTTTGAACTGTACGAATAACGGAGAATGAAAACTATCTTACACTTTTTTGCCTATTTTCCTATTGTGAGCCTGTAGGCTATGAAGAAGCCGTCCAAGATAAAATATAGAAAGAAGCCATGGATGAAAAAAATCATGGCTATCGAGAAGAATAGCATATGGGAACTTACCACACTACCGAAAGACATGGAAGCAATTAGAGTCAAGTGGGTATACAAAGAAAAGAAAAATGAAAAGGAGTTATTGAACGCTATAAAGCTCGGTTGGTTGTCAAAGGTTACAATATGAAAGCTGGGATCAATTATAATGAGGCATACTCCCCTGGTGCTCGACTTGAAACTATCAGATTAATCATTTCATTGCTGCTCAAAATAATTGAAAAATCTTTCAAATGGATGTAAAATCCGCATTTCTGAATGGGTATCTTGAAGAAAAAGTATATGTAGAACAACCTATAGGTTATGTAATTAAGGACCAAGAGCACAAAGTACTGAAGTTGAAAATAGCATTATATGATTTGAAACAGGCACAAAGAGCTTGGAACAGTAGGATTAATAGACATTTTCAAGCTAATAGGTTCATCAAATGCCCATATGAACATGCCCTGTATACAAAGAAGGAAAAAATAGAGATTTCTTATGGTTTGCTTGTATGTTAATGATCTTATATTTACATAGAACAATGTTAGAATGATCCAAGAGTTCAAAGACTCCATGATTCGAGAGTTTGAGATGACTGATATAGGGATTATGTCCTATTATTTGGGTATTGAAGTAGAGCAAAAAGAGAAAAAAATTTCATCTCTCAAGAAGCTTACGCAAAATCTATTTGAAGAAATTCAACATGAATGAGAGCAATACAATTACTATACCAGTTGATTGTGAAATCAAGTTATCAAGATATGATGAAGGAAGCAATGTTGATGCCACTTATGTCAAAAGCTTGGTGGAAAGTCTTCGCTATTTTACTTGACAAAGCTAGATATTCTTTATGGAGTTGGGTTGGTTAGTTGTTATATAAAGAAGCCATAATTTACTCATTTAATGACTGCAAAAAGGACATCAAAGGAACAATAAGCTATGGACTTCTCTACATAAGGTGTGATGACTTTCAACTCATTAGTTATACTGATAGTGATTGGGCAAGAGATGTTGATGAACGAAAGAGCACAACGGGTTATATTTTCTTCCTGGATAATACGGTATTTTCTTGGTCATTAAAGAAGCAAGTGATAGGTAGTAAAAAGTGCATATTTATCATCACATTTACTATCACATTTTCATATTTATTCATATAATCATGCACTATTACTAATATTTTATTATTTATTGTGTGCAGGCCTTGAGTAATAAAAATAAAGGAATAAGCCTTAAAAGAAGCCCAAAAAGCCCATGTGCAAGCCCATGTGCAAAATTTGCAATTATTAAAAGAAGAGGAAAGGGAGACTTCTACTAAACCCTAATTGCTTGCAAGACAAGGCTAAAGATAAAAGGAGAAGAGTTTAAAGATAAAAATTATTTCAAAAAATTCGGATTCAGACTGTACACGTTTTAGTATTCAGATCATAACTTTTGCTACAGATATTCAAATCCGATGATTCAAGATGCTCCAGAAAAAGACTTGAAGACCTACAACTCTTATGTTGATCAAACTTTCCAATTCAGTCAGCAGATAAGCCAATTTCGGCGATCAATATGATAACAAGTTGCAGGACAGATTTGAACTTCTATGGATAAGTCAAAACAAGTTTGGAGATAAAAGAAAATTCAAATTCAGAGATATTTTGCTCCTCTTATCTTCATACGCTTCTTATCCTCTGGTTTTCTCCTATAAATACCCCTGCATAGCAACAGAGGAAGGGCAGATCTCAGAAGCTCAAGTACAGAGTCGAGGACAGAAACAAAAATTAGGATTTTTCTTAGGCTAACTTGTAGATTGTAACTTAGGTTTTTTTTAATTTTTTTTATGTAATTTTTGTAACTGAGAGGAGAGGATACTTTCATGGAGGAAGGAGTTCATGCTTGTACTGAGGTGACATCGGTGTAAGTCAAACTTTTCTTCCATTGTTAATAGAATCAACTCAAGGTTTGTTTTTGTTATTTTATTCTTGTTTTATTTTTGTTCTTCTATTCTTGTTTTATTTTATTGTTTCTCTCTGATGTCTTGCAAACCATGAGATCTGATCGCTTCGAGACTGCTTAGCAAAGAAATGCCCTTGATGGCCTATGGTGATGAACAGATCCTATACGCCATGCTTGATCGCCTTCAAAGAAAGGTAAGTCGTTGCAACGGAACAAAGGTAAACAGGGCAGAAGAGGTAGGTATGTGTTTTAGTTATAGTTTTCTTTCTTTGTAATTTTAGTTTAGATCACCAACTCCACATCTTTCTAATTTCTTTCACACTTCTCATTGTAAATACCACACTTCTTATTGTAAATACCATTATAAATAACAAAATAAATAAAAAAGAGATAACTTACTAAACAAGCTTCCATCGCTAGTCCCTCCCTGAGGATCACGACCCGTATAGCCATTGCTACAGCGGATTAGAATTGAGCACCTTGCACATCTTTACTTCTAAATCTAATATTCTATATTTTGTGTGCAGGAAAAACTCAATCAAAATTTTGGCGCCGTTGCCGGGGAAGGAACGGCACGATTTTCTCAAAACTAACTCTTTTATTCTTTCTGTTTGCAGGTTCAGAGAACAGGAAAACTAAATAGCAGCGAGGACACATAGCAACTCTGTGCCTCTGCCCTCGAAGGCAGAGCAACAGAGCCTACTTCAGAGCCGCGGGTCCGCGGCAAAAGCCGCGATTCCGCGGCCTGAGTAGTTCACTACTCATACAGTTTTCTGCAGGTTGCTAAAAATTGCAAATTTGGCTTACTGCTGTGATATATTTTCTCTGTGAGCATCCTGTAACTGCTAATTAATAACAGTAACTCATTTTTGATAATAAAAAAATTTTAGACTCTTGCATCTTAGGCACGTGTCTATTTTAATTTTTTTTTAATTCTGTTGAAGAGTGCTGGCGACAAGGTACGTTGCATTGCATTTAGATTAGGAAACACTCTTGGCTGATTTATTGCTTTTTGAGTGATTACTTTTCTACTGCTTTACACGTACACAAAAATATCTTAAGGGCAAAACCCATAAACAAGATAAGGTGGGGATTTCATCACCCTTCCTTGGCCCCACAAATCATCTCCGTCACACTCACAACCCTAACCTTAAGTAAAATTTGACTAGACGTTGGCCCTAGGTTAACTCGGACTCACTAGGAGATTGGCTGAAGGGGAAAAGTTGTTCGAAATTAACTCTCGCCAAATCGGTGTCTAGGCAGGGGATTGAGGGCCGAAAGCCCGAAGAACGGTGGTTATTTAATTAAGGAACGTCTTTGACGGAAACCTCCCACCGGTCTTGCCACCTGCCTGGCCGATTAACTTGTGGTTAAGGTCGACAATAGACCTCCTAAGGATAGTCTAAAGTTAGGAGTCGTCTAGGTCAAGGCTTACCCTAGAATAGGAATTTTGTTTGTTTTTCTTTTTATTGATTGATTGGGTGAACTTGTTTGCTAATTGTGCATGTCCGCTTGGTCGAGAGACCCACTTACATCCAGGCTAACTAGAACTAGTTCACCACCCGAGCAAAATCCTGACTCACACATGGCACAACCACTGTCACTCCAAGATAGGTTCTATCCTATTAGGACCTCTCTTCCTTCTTGCATCAAGCTTACTGATGAAGGTGTTGACCAATTTGAGCTCAAGCCACATTACATCAACACTCTTCCCAAATTTCATGGACTTGAATATGAGGATGCATACTTCTTCATAAGGGAATTTGAAGAAGTATGTCTAATGATGAAGATACCCAAGTTAGGAGAAGATGCCATCAAACTTAGGTTTGTCCCCTTGCTTTGAAGGATTTAGCAAAGAAATGGCTCTACAGTCTAGAGGCCGGTTCAATATCTTCTTGGGATAATTTCGTTAAGGCCTTCTTAAAGAAATTTTATCCCGTCCACAAGACTGCACTGATTAGGAAGAGCATCTTACAGTTTAAGCAAACAGCCAATGAACCTTTTTGGAAATATTTCGAACGTTTTAAGGACCTCCTTGCCCAATGCCCTCACCATGGGATAGAGAAATGGCGACTTTGCCAAGTTCTATATGATGGATTAGAATATCAAACTAAAACGCTGTTAGAATCCATGTGCCAAGGAGGATTTCTGCAAAAGAACGAAAATGAAGGATGGTTATTATATGAAGAATTAGCTGATAATACCATCCAATGGGAACCTACTCCAGAAAAATTTAGGACTAATGACCCTACTTCTTCTAAAGGAGGTATCCATTCCATTGAGGCCAACATAGCAACCGATGCTAAGTTAGCTGCTGTAATGCGAAGACTAGAGGCTCTTGAAACTAAAGAACCAGTCTCTGTGAACCAAGTCAGCCCAACATCTTCGGCGGGCTGTACTTATTGTCAAGATTTGAACCATGTGTTCGAGGAATGTCCCGTCTTTATCGCGCATCAAAGCTTGCCCGAACATATGAGTGCGGCCTTCACAAGGCCCGCCAACAATCCATATTCGCCCACCTACAATCCCGGTTGGAGAAATCATCCCAATTTTTCATGGGGCCCAAGCAACAATGATCAAACTAGGCCCAAATTCTCCAATAATTTCCAAAATCCGCCCTATCAACAAAATTTCCCTAGTCAAAATCCTCCACCATCTTTCCAAAATTCGCAAATGGAGACAAGACTCTCAAATTTGGAAAGAAAGGTGGACACTCTAGTTAAAAGCCATGACACGCTGGCTCAAGTCTTGACTAGGATAGAGGTCCAACTGAATCAACAAGAAAGACAAAGGGGAACTCTACCAAGTCAACCATTGCCAAACCCTAGGAATCCTGGGCAAGCCAATAAGACTCAAGACCAAAATCACTGTAACTTGGTTCATACACTTAGATCGGGGAAACAAGTTGATAATCATGTATCCATGCCACCGGGCCCATCCCAGTTGTCCATTCCATCTAATTCCACTCCATCTCCACAAAGCTCCAATGAAACTGAAGTTGAGAAATCAGCAGGACAGGTGCACCAGCCTATAGCCCCATTTCCAAATAGGATTAGAAGCAACAACAATGCACATATGAAGAAACTACTAGAGGTGTTCAATCAAGTTAGGCTCAACATCCCACTTCTTGATGCAATCCAACAGGTCCCTAGTTATGCAAAATTCCTTAAGGACATGTGCACCAAGAAAGAAAGACAAATGTGCCTAAGAAGGTTTTTCTAGCCACTAACATTAGTGAGCTATTGTCCAACCAGATCCCAGTCAAGTACAAGGACCCTGGTTGCTGATTGGTAGTGAAAAGTGCATTTTTATCATCATATTTACCATCACATTTTCATATTTTTTCATATAATTCTGCACATTTACTAATATTTTATTATTTATTGTGTGCAGGCCTTGAGTAAATAAAAAATAAAGAATAAAGCCCAAAAAGAAGCCCAAAAGCCCATATTCAAGCCCAATGTAAAAGTTACAAATATCAATTGCCAAAATTGCAAATACTAGGGGCAAAAGTTGCAAATACAAAGAAGAGGGAAGGATAGACTTCTATTCAACCCTAAAAACTTGCAGATGAAGATAAAAGCCAAAGAAGGAGAATTTAAGATCACAAATTCGTGGATAAAAGATTTGGGATCTAGGTAACTTGATTCCCAAGTTATATCCAAATTCAAAGATTAAGAGCCAGGATGCATCTTCCAGAAGGAAACGACCAGATGGACGGGCCAGGAGAAGCCACGCGCCAAAGCGCGTGGCCAGCCGCCACCACCAGGCCGCGAAAACGCGGCCCAAGCCGCGTTTCCGCGGCAATCCAGTCATATCTGGATACCCGTTTTCGTGGGAGAGTTGTGTTGGGACTCTACCTCCTTCTGCATCTATAAATACCCCTGCAGTGCAACCGAGAAGAGCGTCCAGAGGCAGAGCCAGAGGGCCAAATCTAGGGTTTTAGGCTTTCTTCTTCTAGTTTAGATTTTCTTTTCTCTTTTGTAATTTCTATTTTTCTTTTTTGTAAACTGAGAGGAGATGATGTTCTCAGAAGGAAGGAGATCTACTTGTACTGAGGGTGACAATCGGTGTAAGTTTTGCTTTTCCGCCATTGTTAAATAAATCGAATCGAGGTTCGTTCTTTTTTATTATGTTATGTTCTTTTATTCTTGTTGATTCTTGTGTATCTCAGTTTTTGTTTTCTTCTATTGTTGTTTCTCTAATGTCTTGCTCACCATGAGAACCAATTGCTTCGAGACTGCCTAGCCGAAGAAGAGCCCTTGATGGCCTGTGGCGATGAACAAGTCTTCATAGTTTGTCTTTTATTTTCATAGTGTAGATCAAGAAGGCGGACGATCCTATACGTCATACTTGTACGCCTTCTAAGAAAAGGTAAATCGTCGCAACGGTTCAAAGGTAAGCAGACTGAAGAGGTATGTATGTGTAGTTTGCTTTCTTTCTAATTCTAGTTTAGATCTCCATCTCTCTCAAATTTACTTTTCACCTTCTCATTGTAAATATCATATACCTTTGTAAATAATAAAAGAAAATAATTTTTAGAGAATCTTACTTAAACGCTTCCATCGCTAGTCCCTCCCTGAGGATCACGACCCGCATAGCCATTGCTACCGCGGATTCGAATTGAGCACCTTGCACAACTTGTTCTAAATCTAATATTATTTATTTTGTTGCACAGGGAAAAACTCAATCAAAACATTGGCGCCATTGCCGGGGAGGGACGGTAAGTTATTCTCTAAAATAATAAAATAAAATTATTAACTAATTCTTTTATTCTTTTCTGTTTGCAGGTTTGGAGAATAGAAAAACAACAGCAGAAGTGGACATATAGCAACTCTGTGCCTCTGCCCTCGAAGGCAGAGCAGCAGAGCCTGCTACTTTGCCGCGCAAACGCGGCAATAGCCGCGGATCCGCAGCAGTAGTAGAGGACTACTGACTGAAATTTTGCAGGTTTCTGAAACTGGCAATATCTGTGTACTTCTCTGTTAAAATTTGTTCTGTGATAACCCTGCTTACTGCTAATTAATTCAACAGTAAAATATTTGTTGTTAATGATAAAAATTGATTAGACGTTTGCATATTAGGCACGTGTCTTTCAATTACTTTATTTTACTGTTGAAGAGTGCTGGAGTAAGGTACGTACGCATTGCATGTAGAATAGGACTCATCTCTTGGTTGATGCTTTGAGTGAATCTTATTTACATATTTTGTACACTTGCACAAATTTATTTTAAGGGCATAACCCATTAACAAGATAAGGTGGGGATTTCATCACCCTTCCTTAACCCAAAAATCATATCCCAAGCACTCACTAACCCAAGCCTAACTTAAAATTAGTAGACGTTGGCCCTAGGGACATCTCGGACTCAATTAGGAGATTATCCTAAAGGGGAACGGTGTTGAAAATTGACTCCTGCCAAATCAGTGTCTAAGAAGGGGATTGAGGGCCGAAAGCCCGAAGATTGGTGGTTATTTAATTAAGGAACGTCTTTGACGGAAAACCTCCCACCACTCTTGCCCTGACCTGGCTGATTAACTTGTGGTCAAAGTCTGCACCCTACCTCCAGTGGACAATCTAACCAGTTAGGAGTCGTCTAGGTCATAGGTCTACCCTAACTTAGGTTAGAATTTTTTCTTTTTTATTTTGTTTATTTGTTTGTTTTCTTTTTCTTTGTTTGTGTTGGTGTGATATGGCATATAATAATAATTTTTCCAATTTTAATCCATATTACACACCTAACTATTTTTCGGATATTATCAACCCGGCATATCACAACTTTGATCAACCTAGTGTGCCGGAATGGTCTTATCCGAATGAATATAACCCATACCCCTCATCTTATGACCATAATTTCCATAACAATTTCAACTCTTCACAGAGTTCATGGGGTTTCGATTCCCCCGAGTCCAATTTTCAACCGACTTGTCCTCCGTCTCCACCTTGTCCACAATATTCCCAAGATTCATACTCAGATCCACCCAGTCAGAATAGACTACCATCTATCCAGGAAATGATGAGTATGCATGAGTCCAAGCAACAATTACCATCAATCGCAGACATGATTATGCGTGAGTCCACCGACTCACAACTTCATCACGATTACACTTCATCCTTTCAAGTCCAATCACAACATGATGCACCTATCAACTATGAAAGGATGCTTGCAGCCATGACTCAGGCTAGATTAGCCCGTGATCATGATATAGATATGATGGTTCAATCTTTACGTTCTCACCGTTCGGCCATTTCTGATATCGCTGACCACTCTCTTAGAGCCGACGAACCAAGTTGCTTTGGACAACAAGATTCTAATTCAGTGACATCATGTGAACTTGCCGAAACTTCAAATTTTGATAACTTGGCAAGTTTTTCCTTTCCTGAAATAGAACTTGAGCATGAATATGATCATGATCTTCCACCGGTGATTCAATTTTATTTACTGATTCAATAATGACTCCGGTGTCTCCACCTGATTTCACTTTTTCCGAGTCAACATTGGATCCTGTTCCAATTCATCATGAAATTGAATCACCCATTTTTGATGATCATATTGAACTTGACCAATTTTGCAATTTTAAAAGTCCCATGGATAAATTGGCAAGTTCTCATTTTTATGAAATTGAACCGAATGAGATATGTGACCTAGATTCTCAAATCTGTGATCAAGTTCAAATTCCCGAATCATTATTGACTCCTGTTTTGTTACCCGACTTAGGTAATCTTTTAGAGTCAGTCTTGATTCCCACACCTATCATTCCTGAACTTGAATCACCAATATTGAGTCACATTCTATTATGGGAAGAATATTGTGGACTTGAGCTTCAACTTATTGATTTGGACCCACTTCCTCAACCTAGCCCGACTCCTGAACCCCTACTTGATTTAAGTTTCTTTCCTGAGTCGGTATTCGTTCCCGTACCTATGACGTCCAAGTCAATCATTCCATCTTTTCATACTCCATTTTGGGACAAGGAGGTTGACACAATTGACTCTGAAATTTATTATGAAATTTGAAAATTTGATGGGGTGGAATTTTTAAAAAATGTTCATATAGACATCATTTTAGTGGGTTATATAAGAAAGATTTCTGGTGGGTTCCTACGAATTCCACGAAAAATAGATTGGGCCGCATTCCGTGGACCAATTAGACCACCACCGGAACCACCACCTTGAGGTAACTTCTGCCTTCCCTTGTTCTTTTTCATGCATACATGCATACATTCATACATTGAGGACAATGCATGAGATAAGTGTGGGGGTAGACTTTACTAACATACTAACATAGTTAGAAACTAACAAAAATTTGCTAATAATTTTAAAAAATAATAATAATAATAATAATAATAATGACAATATTTTGACTTATCTTTTGAAAGAAATCTAAGTTAGTTTAAGGATTAGGAAAATCATGATTAGGATTTCTAAAAACTTGGTCAAAATAAATAAATTGTTTAAATGTTAGGTATAGGAGGAGAAATTGAATAATTAATTAGTCTTGATTTTTACCTTAATGAAATTTGCATACCTAATGCATATCTAGGATTCTAAGACGAAGACCTTTGTGCCTCATATAGGGGTGGCAGACGGGTCGCGACCCGCCAGACCCGACCCGACCCGACCCAGAGTTAGCGGGTATGGGTTTGGGTTAATTGGATTTGGGTCGTAATCGGGTCGACCCATCTGACCCGATTATTAAATGGGTCGGGTCGACCCGAACCCGCCAGACCCGCTTGACCCGCCAGACCCAATTATTCTCTCTCCTCCTCGGCCTCCTCCCCTTCGATCTCCTCCACCGCCGCCACCGCCTCCTCCCCTTGACCTAAATTAAATTGTCAAAAATATGTGTGAGCCCAATTTCGAACATGTGACCTCTAGTGTATGAGTTTAGAGTGATGACCAACCATATCACCAAACAATTTAGTAAAATAGCGTAAAGAAATTGTATTTAAGGCTTAATAATCGGGTCAAATGGGTCGGGTCGGGTCGACCCGATTAAGTCTGGGTCGGGTCTGGGTCTGAATTTTTGACCCATATAATAAACGGGTCGGGTCGACCCGACCCGATTATTATATGGGTCAAGCAGTAATTGGGTCGGGTCGACCCGACCCGACCCAATTGCCACCCCTAGCCTCATATATATAAAAAAAAGAAAAAAAAAAAAGAAAATCACTAATTAAGCTGATACATGTGCCTCAAGAAGCATAAGTATTCATACCTAAAGGTGAGTAAATAAAATAAAGTCCTTAGTTTTGGGGCCTAGTTCACTCGAATTTGAGTCCGCGGGGTGTTTTCTCACCTGGTGCCCTAAAGCCAACCGGTTTGGGAGTCATCGACTTTAAGTTCGCTACATGGGTGGATTAGAAAGCCTAAGAAAACTAAAAAAAATTACTTATATATGTACTAACACACCTAATAGTCAATTAGTTAGGTATGAGGGCCTCAAGAAGCTTCATGCTTACACGAAAGAAAATTAGATGAGTTATACATATAAAAAAAAAAAGGAAAAAAAAATAACAATAAAGAGGCATGAGAGTCCAAGTTAAGGAATTCCTACTAAAGAGTCACAAGGATGCATATGATTTTTGGTAACGAAAAAGACTATATTAGAAGTTCAATTTTGACCCTTACCTAAAATGGATAACAATTTACTTTATAAAAACTAAGTCTAAGAATGAATAAAAATGAGGATCCTAAAAACTTATAGATTACTTAGCCTTTTCAAAAGTATTTCAAATATTTCTTTTTATGGATTTTGTGGGTGTAATCCGCTGGAAGGAAATTTGCTTGACACTCTAAATCATGTGAGCATAGTGGCGTTCTTTGGTTTTCATTTTATTCTTGTAAATTCATCTTTCTTCTCTTGTGTTTATAATAGTCGATAACCTAAGGCGGGTTACATCTGGTCTGTCCATCATGCAACTGCAGGAAGCTATTTGTTTCTCTGTAACTAAAACTGCAAACCTCAGTTGCACAAAAGACCATATCTTGTTACATTGAAGAAATCAAATGTTACAAATAACATTGATTAGTTATCTTCCATAATTATGAGTATTAATACACGAGGTTTGCAGTACTTTTGAGTTTAAATTTTGAGCTCACTTTGTCATAATTTGGATGTTATCGTACTCCTGATTTTTTTTTTGTATTTCTATTTGTATTCTCTTGGATTGTACCTGGTGAGTTCCAGCATCACAAATTGGATATACTGATATACAGTCCAATGTCTAAATCAGGTAATACCGACAATATCATAAAATGCGATTAAGTTCATTCTCTCTGTTTTTCTTTTTCAGTTTATCATATTTTTGTTGGGTTAAGTATAATTGAGAGGAATTATGTTACGCTTCTTTATAAATTTACAAACAATTTCAAATTTAAGGGATTTGTCCTCCTTTCTTGAAATGTATTTTGTTTAAACTTGACGTTGTTGTTTCATCCTCTGTATATCATCATTTCAACAGTTAGATAATAGGTATTATATTTGCAAGTGTCACTAAGCGAAGTCTTTTTACAGGATTCAAATCTCTCTTACACTAGGCTGTAGTTTAAAAAATTAAAAATTAAGTATTGTATTTTATTAGCAGGATAATCTCAAATTGATAGTTTCTTTTTCTCAAGAGTAATGCTATTTGTACTATTTTTTTTTTGCTACATTATACTACTACTATGTGAATTGTGGGTCACACTAGTAATTAATGAGGGTGAGAGCTATAACTCATGAGGGTGTGATCCACAATTTATAGGATAGTAGTATAATGTGGTATAATAAAAGTAGTACAAATAGCATTATTACACATTAGCTTTTGATTTAATGAGAAATGAAGGGCTTCTAGATGTATAGATGCTCGCAGTTCTATGCATATATATACAATTATAGACAATTTTGATTTACTTTGTCCTCAAGGACACTTGACTGGTTAGATTGTGAGTTTGCTCCCTAACAGGTCATCAATTCGAATTTCTTAACAAGCATTTAGCCTCATTGATGTAAAAATCAGGACTTATCTATTCTGTGGTATCGGGCAACACAAAGAACCCACGAGATTAGCAGGGGTGCGCTAAAGGGCCTCGAATACCCGGATGGTTTCCAAAAAAAAACTTTGATTTCCTATAGCATTTTTTGAAGTACTTTTATTTTTGCCCTTCACGTATTTAACTATTGGAAATAAAATAGAAAAGGAGAAAGTCAAGAAAATAGTAAAAAAAAGGGCAAAGAGACATAAAGTGGGAAGCAAAAACCTATTTATTTGCTCTAGAAAAAAATACTAAAAAGGTTGAGATTGTTGTAAAACTCTGAAAATTATAACACTGAAACAGAGAATTCTAGAGACAGAGTAGAAGTAGGAATTCTTATTGATTTCTGAAGTGTATATTAAAATGAATCAGGAAGGGCCTATTTATAGAAAAACTTTGGGGTACTATGCAGTCTCTATGCTCGCTTGCATCATCGCTTGCATCATGCATAGTAAATTTTACTATGCTGGTAGATGGGCAGATACATTTATTACAACACTCCACCTTAGATGCCCACCATTAATGATGTCTCATCAAAAATCTTGCTAGAAAAACCCAGTGGGATAAAACCATAGCGAAGGGAAAAAGAGTACACCATCTCTGTATACGTGTTCTATGCTGTCTCGTTAAAAACTTATCAGGAAAACCCTGTGAGACAAAATCATAGTAAAGAAAAAGAGTGCAGCCACGTAAGCTCCCCCTCAAGTTGACATGAGTAGTTCTTCTTCATAAATCTCGTATATGACGCATCCCAATATCTCGAATGAGCTTTCTGAGAGTTGTGGTGGGAAGTGCCTTTGCAAAGAGATCTGTCGCATTATCACTTGATCGGATATATTGAATATTAATCTCCTTATCCTTTTCAAGCTCTTGACTGAATGAGAAGAACTTTGGGGGTATATGCTTGGTTCGGTCGCTTTTGATAAATCCTTCCTTCATTTGAGCGACGCATGCAGCATTGTCTTCAAACAGTACTGTTGGATCTCTGTTAACTGGTAATCCACAAGTTGTTTGGATGTGTTGAGTTACAGACCTTAACCATACACATTCTCGACTTGCTTCATGGAGTGCTATGACTTCAGCATGATTAGAAGAAGTGGCAATAAGTGTCTGCTTTTGTGAACGCCAAGAGATCGCTGTACCTTTACATGTGAACACATATCCTGTTTGAGACCTGGCTTTATGTGGATCTGACAAGTAAGCTGCATCTGCATAACCAATCATTTCTTGTTTTGATCCTCTGAATAAAACAAACCAAAATTAGTTGTTTCTCGAAGATAACGAAATATATGTTTAATACCATTCCAATGTCTCCGTGTAGGAGATGAGCTAAATCTTGCTAATAAATTAGTAGCAAATGCTATATCTAGTCGGGTACAATTAGCCAGATACATAAGAGCTCCAATTGCACTTAGTTATGATACTTCAGAACCAAGAACCACTTCATCATCTTCACGAGGGCGAAATGGATCCTTTTTCACATTCAATGATCTAACAACCATTGGAGTGCTTAAAGGATTTGCTTTATCCATGTTAAAGCGTTTCAATACCTTTTCAGTATAATTTGATTGATGCAAAAGTATTCCACTTTGAAAGTGTTCAATCTGTAAACCAATACAATATTTAATTTTCTCAAGGTTTTTCATTTCAAATTCATTCTTTAAATACATCATTACTTCTCGAACTTCTTTATGAGTCCCAATGATGTTAAAATATCAACATATACAACAATGATAATGAATTCGGATGTTGTTTTCTTTATAAAAAACACATGGACATATAGGATTATTCACATATCCTTCTTTTAATAAATATTCGCTTTAGCGATTATACCATATGCGTCATGATTGTTTTAACCATATAACAATATTTGTAATTTGATCGAATATAATTCTTTGGGTTTTGAACTTATCTTTCATGCATCTTAAATTCTTCAGGGATTTTCATATAAATATCGCTATCAAGCGACCCATATAAATAAGCTGAAACAACATCCATAAGAAGTATTTCTAAATTTTTAGAAACTGTTAGGCTGATTAAATATCTAAACGTAATTGCATCAATTACTGGAGAATACGTTTATTCATAATCAATTCCAGGTCTTTATGAAAAAATCTTGAGCAACAAGTCGAGCTTTATACCTCACAATCTCGTTTTTCTCGTTGCATTTTCGTATAAAAACTCATTTGTACCATATGGTCTCACGACTTCAGGCGTGATTAATAGGACCAAATACTTTACGCTTATTAAGAGTATTCAATTCAGCCTGTATAGCGTCTTTACATTTTGACCAATCATGTCTATATTGACATGCAGTGACGGATCTTGGTTCAGGATCCTCACTTCTGTTAACAAGATCACATGCCACGGAATAGGAAAATATTTCATCCATATTTTTCATCTTATTTCGATTCACACATGCCACGGAATAGGAAAATTTCATCCATATTTTTCATCTTATTTCGATTCTATAATCCTCCTGTATTGACATAATCATAGAGATCTCATGATTTCTATACCTTCAGGATTTTTTATCTCTTGATTTGTCTTATTTTGTGTTTCTTCCGGAACACATTCTTTTACATTGGGGTCATCATGCTTATCTGCTCTTTTTCATTTTCGAGGATTTTTATCTTTGGAACCATTGGTCTACCACGCTTCAGGCATGTCTTAGACTCACTAGTGACTTCATTCTCGGATTGTCCTTTTGGGATTTCAATCCGAGCATGAGCATTTACAGCTGGTATGTATGATTTAGTCACTCTTTTCGTATTAATGAACGCATCTGTAATTGATTTGCTATTTCTTGTAAATGCATAATCTTTTGCACTTCTGACTCACATTGTTTTGTGTGAGGATCAAGATGTAATAAGGATGGTTCACTCCATGTAATCTCCTTCTTCAGCTGTTTCTTTTCTCCCCTAATGTTGGAAAAATTGCCTCATTGAAATGGCAATCAACAAACCGAGCCGTAAAAACATCACCGGTTTTAGGCTCAAGATATCTTATAATAAAAGGAGATTCATAGTCGACATATATTCCCAGTCTTCTTTGAGAACCCATCTTTGTACGTTGTGGTGGAGCAATCAGTACATATACCGCACAACCAAAAATTCTAAGATGAGATATTTGGTTCTTGACCAAATGCTAATTGTAGAGGGAAGTACTCATGATATGCACTTGGTCTGATGCGAATTATGCTGCAACATGTAAAATTGCATGACCCCATACAGAAATAATAAGTTTTGTTCTCATTAGTAATGGTCTAGCAATAAGCTAGAGTCGCTTAATCAGTGATTCAGCCAAATCATTTGTGTATGTACATGGGCAACAGGATGCTCAACAGTTATCCTAATTGACATACAATAATCATTAAAAGCCTGAGACATAAACTCACCAGCATTGTCAAGTCTAATTTTCTTGATTGTATAATCAGGAAATTGTGCTTGTAATCTAATTATCTGAGTAAGAAATCTCGCAACTGTCACATTGCGAGTTGATAATAAACAAACGTGTGACCATCTACTAGAGGCATCTATCTATACTTCCACACAATGGTGTATAGGCCCACATATATCACCTTAGATACATTCAAGAAATGTAGGTGATTCTGTTTTTATTTTGCTGGTGATGGTCTCATGATTATTTTCCTAGAGAACAGGTCTCACATGAAATTTTACTAGCTTGAAGGATCTCTTGGGCCTTTAATGTATGTTCATGTAAATTCTCAATAATTCTTCGCATTATTATTGGACCAGGCTGATCTAAACGGTCATGCCACAAAGTTAATGTCTTTATATCTTCTTTAACTACCATATGCGATTCTATCACATTTATATATGTGTAATGCAATCTCGAGGAAAGCTTTGGTAGTTTTTCTAATATGTACTTCTTTCCTGATACATAAGTAGTAAGATACATATATTTCATATTTTTTCAGCTGTAGACTGAGTATCATATCCATGAAGATATATCATTAAAACTCAACAAATTTCTTTTGAATTTTGGTGAAAAGAAAGCGTCTTTTATGAAAAACTTTGTTCCATTTGGCAATATAAAGTTGCTTTACCAGTTCCTTCAATTAAGTCTACAGGACCTGATATTATATTGATAATTGTCT
>JAVJIF010023256.1:0-58979 GCA_038442645.1 Agave tequilana
CAGCGAAGACTAGGAGTAAATTTTGTACTTATTTTCTTAGGATTTAGACTCTTGTTTAGCTAGAACGAAAGTTGTAATTTTTATTTTTAATTTGTAGTCCAGTTCAAAACTTGTGAGAGAGAGGACTGAGAGCTTGTTCTTGAAGGTTGAAGTGACAGCAATACAAAAGTCGAGCCAATTTCTCTTCCACTTGCAGTACGGTATGGGTTGCTTTATGTCTTTGTTTTCTTCTTCGTTTGCCATGAATAACTAAACATTCTCTCTGGGCTTGCTATTGAACTCTCTCGTTCTTCTTTTCTTCTGTTTTTAAAAGCAAAAGACCCGATTACTCATATGAATGCCTCACTTAAAAGCCTTTCTTTTTGAAAGTGTTCTTGAAGGCACATGAGGATGGTTTTTGATGGTTGAATTCACAACTCTTTCGTGAACATCTCTCGAATCGTTTTTAATTCATTCTTGCTTCTTCGCGCTTGCTGTTTTAACATTCAATTCTACGATTTCTTGAAGAAAAAGACTCAACTCTTCTAACATCTTATGTGCTTTACTTAAAGCTTTTTAAAAGACAACTCTAAGTTTTGCAAATGATCATTTGAGGGACTTAACTTTTTAAGAGAAGAATGAACAATTGAGTAGGAGATAGTGAGCCCAGACTTTCTTTATTATTACAAACAACAAAACCATTTTCAAGTTTTCTAAATCACCTTCTCTAAAACCTTTTCTGAAAGTTGCAATTTTTCTTTCATTCATCTCTTTCTTTCCATTCTCTTTTTCCTAAAAAACGAACACAATTTCTTGTTTTAAAAGATTCACCGAAAAGCTTCCATCGCATCCCTCCTTGTGGACACGCCCGTTAGCCACAAGCTACACGGTACATTCTTAAACTCATTGGTTGTTTCTTTATTTTAGCAATCAATTTTTGGCGCCGTTGCCGGGGAGGGAACGGTGTAGTTGTTTTAACAAGTTTTGTGTGTTTGTTTCAGGGACTTGAAGATCAAGATCTAGCATTCAAGCTTTGCCAAGAAGACTTGCAAATTCTGTGCCCCTACTCTCGAAAGTAGGAAACAGAATTTCAAGAAATTGCTTTGCAAAATCTAAAAATTTTCATTGGACTACTAAAAACTTTGTTTTGCCAGACATATTGCTCGCAAAAATTTTAGTTTTTATATGTCATATTTGTGCTAGTTTCACTATCAAACATCCCTGTTTTAAGCCAACAGTAAAATATTCGTTGAAAAGTTAAAATTGATTAGACATTTGCATTCTAGGCACGAGTCTTTTCAATTCCTTTACTTTACTGTTGAAGATGCTGGAGACAAGGTATGTATGCATAACATATAGTTTAGGAAACATTCTAGGGTGATTTTGCTTTTGAATGCTACTTTTCTATATCTTGCACACTTTCCAAGAATCAATTCTAAGGGCAAAACCCAATCAAGATAAGGTGGGGAAGTCATTACCCTTCCTTAGCCCACAAACCATCTCCAAGCACGCACAACCTAAGCCTAAGTAAAATTTGATAGACGTTGGCCTTAGGAACATCTCGAACTCACTAGGAGATTATCCTAAAGAGGGAAGGTGTTGGAAATTGACTCCTGCCAAATCAGTGTCTAGGAAGGGATTGAGGGCCGAAAGCCCGAAGATTGGTGGTTACTTAATTAAGGAACGTCTTTGACGGAAAACCTCCCACCAATCTTGCCCTGACCTGGCTGATTAGCTTGTGGTCAAAGTCTACATTCTACCTCTTGTGGACAATCAACCAGTTAGGAGTTGTCTAGGTCGAGGTTACCTTAGACTAGGCTTGGTTGATTTCTATTGTTGACTGTTGTTTGAATTTATTGTGACTGTGATTGTGTTTGTGTATGCAAGTGTGGTAAAGAGACCCCAATTCATCTAGGTTGACTAGAAACACATCACCACCCAAGTTTGAACCAAGACCAGATCCGGTAATGGCTCAATTCACATCACTGCAGGATAGGTTCTACCCGATTAGGACCTCACTTCCATCTTGCATTTCACTTCCATCGGTTGGTGAATACAATTTCGAGCTCAAGCCTCAATTCATCAACACACTCCCCAAGTTTCATGGTCTAGAGTCCGAAGATGCCTACTTCTTCATAAGAGAATTGAGGAAGTATGTCTTATGATGAAAATCCCACACCTCGTAGATGATGCTATTAGGTTGAGATTTATCCCTTTCGCACTTAAGGACCTAGCAAAGAAGTGGCTCTACAGCTTAGCAGCCGGTTCCATCACATCTTGGGATGGTTTAATCAAGGTTTTCTTGAAGAAATTCTATCCTATCCATAAAACCGCTCTCATTAGGAAGACGATCATGCAATTCAAGCAAGAGCCTAGTGAACCGTTCTGGAGGTACTTTGAACGCTTTAAGGACCTCCTTGTCCAATGTCCTCACCATGGAATAGAGAAATGGCGGCAATGCCAAATTCTCTATGACGGTTTAAACTATTCCACCAAAACCCTCTAGAAAGTATGTGCCAAGGGGTTTCTTGCAGAAAGATGAAGATGAAGGATGGGATTTGTATGAAAATTTAGTTGAGAAGACCATCCAATGGGAATCTGCTAGTGAGACCTCTAGGAATCCTAACTCAATCTCTTCAAAAGGAGGTCTCCATTCCATAGAATCGTCCATCGCTAATGAGGCTAAGTTAGCAACCTGGCTAGAAGACTGGAAGCTCTAGAAATGAAAGAACCAAGTCCAGTCAATCAAGTCAGCCCGAACCAATTTTCACCCCCGGCTGCACTTACTGTCAAGCCATGAATCATGTGTTCGAGGAGTGCCCAGTGTTTCAGGCTCAGCAATCCTACCATGAACCGATGAATGCGGCCTTTTCAAGGCCGAACAATAATCCTTACGCTCCAACGTACAATCCCGGCTGGAGAAATCACCCTAATTTCTCATGGAGCCAAAACAACAATGACCATTCACGATCCAATCATGCTAGCCACTTCTATCATGGTAATAATTCTTCCAATCATCAACCCAACTTCTCCAATTTCCATAATAATTCTCCCAACCATCCACAAACTTTTCAAATTATCAACAGAACTTTCCTAATCAAGCTCTACAATCCTCCTTCCAGAATCCTCAATTAGAAAGGAGAATGACTGACTTTGAAAGAAACATGGAACGATATATGAAAAACCAAGACTCTCTCATGCAAACCATTCAGAGGTTAGAGGCTCAAATGAGTCAACTAGCCAACCCACAGAATGAGAGACAAAAGGGTACCCTGCCTAGTCAGCCAGTCACCAATCCGAGGAATTCCCAACAAGCTCATTTGGCTGAGGATCCTTCATTCAATCAATGTCATGCTATCCATACATTGAGGTCAGGAAAGAGAGTTGATAACCAAGTGTCAACACCACCCATTCCCATTCAGCACAACCAAAATCAAGCCTCCACCTCATCTAATCAAATTTCTTCCAATTCTGACGAGTCTGAAAAAGACAAGTCAGCCAGCCAGGTGCATCAGCCTATAATACCATTTCCTAATAGGCTGAAAAATAACAAGCAAAATCCTTACATGGACAAGATAATTGAGATGTTTAACCAAGTGAAGATAAATGTGCCACTTCTTGATGCCATCCAACAAGTTCCTTCCTATGCTAAGTTTCTTAAGGACATGTGCACCAAGAAGAGAAAGACTAATGTTCCAAAGAAGGTCTTCTTAGCCACTAATATTAGTGAGCTATTTTCGGGTCCTATCCCTGTTAAGTACAAAGATCCAGTAGTCCCACCATTGCCTGCACAATAGGACAAGCCGAGATTAGTCGTGCACTTCTTAACTTGGGGGCAAGTATCAACTTGCTTCCATTCTCTGTTTATCAACAACTCGGGTTGGGTGACCTTAGTCCAACTCGAGTCACCATCCAACTGGCTGACCGTTCTGTTAAAATTCAAAAAGGGGAAATTAACGATGTCCTGATTCGGGTAGGAGAGTTCATATATCCTGTCGATTTCATAGTTCTAGAGACACAACCTGTGTCCAACTCCATCGTAGGGCTCAAACTCCCGTTATCCTAGGTCGACCATTCCTTGCTACTGCTAATGCCATCATTAATTGTAGGAATGGGTCTATGAGGTTAACCTTTGGAGATATGACTAGAGAAGTCAATGTCTTCAATCTAGGAAAACAACCCCGCGATATCGAGGACCAAACATTTGAAGTCAACCTAATTGAGAACTTGACAAGTGAACACGGGGAAGAATTGGAATCAAGTGGAGATTGACTTCGAGTTAGAGTCTGATGACTTTAATCTTGATCAGGTTGTAGATTCTGCTGTGAATTGGGCCTCAAACCCCATTTCACCAACAATGGAGCCAACAGATTTGACTAGTCCCTCTAGTGAGCCTTCCTCTTCCTTAGAATTAAAAGCCCTACCTGCGCATCTCAAGTACGCCTATCTAGGCGAACAAGAGACCTTTCCCGTCATCATTGCCTCCCATTTAAATGACGGGGAAGAAAAAGATTTGAAAGCAATTCTAAGAAAACATAAGGAAGCCATCGGGTGGACTATGACTGATATCAAGGGATTAAGTCCAACCATCGTTCAACATCGCATTCACCTCAATGAAGATGCCACACCCAAAAGAGACCCGCCGCGTAGGTTAAACCCTATAATGCAAGAGGCTGTTCATGCTGAAATTATCAAACTCTTAGACAATGGGATAATTTATCCCATTTATGATAGCCAATGGGTCAGTCCTGTCCACGCGATTCCAAAGAAATCTGGTTTCACCGTAGTGGAAAACGAGAACAAAGAGTTAGTTCAAACTCGACTTCCTACGAAGATTCGAGTTTGCATCGACTATAGGAAACTGAATGCTGCAACTCGTAAGGACCATTTTTCACTTCTCTTCATTGATCAAATGCTTGAACGTTTGGCGGGTCACGAGTATTACTGTTTCTTGGACGGTTACTCGGGCTATAACCAGATCCCTATCGCTCCTGAGGACCAAGAAAAGTCTACGTTCACATGTCTATTTGGGACATTTGCTTATCGTCGAATGCCCTTCGGCTTATGCAATGCCCCAGCAACGTTTCAATGTTGCATGTTGAGTCTTTTCTCAGATATGGTAGAACGCTTCTTAGAAATCTTCATGGATGATTTCTCCATCTACGGAGATTCATTCACTCAATGTCTCCATCATCTAGAACTTGTCCTCCAACGTTGTGCTGAGAAAAATCTGACACTGAACTGGGAGAAATGCCACTTCATGGTAAAACATGGAATTGTCTTGGGTCATGAAATCTCCAAGAAAGGAATTGAAGTGGATAGAGCCAAAATCGAGGTTATTGCTAAGCTTCCCATGCCTAAATGCGTTAAGGGCATTAGATCCTTCTTAGGACACGCTGGTTTTTACCGACGATTTATCAAGGATTTTAGCAAAATCGCTAGGCCCTTGACTAATCTGTTAGCTAAGGATGTGTCCTTCACTTTCGATGTTGAATGCATAAATTCTTAGGAGAAGCTTAAGAGTGAGCTTATTTCTGCACCAATCTTATCTGTACCGGATTGGTCTAAGCCGTTTGAGAACATGTGCGACGCTTCTGATTTTGCCATAGGCGCTGTCCTAGGACAACGCATTAATAACAAGCAGCATGTGATCTACTACTCTAGTAGGACTCTCAACGATGCTCAAATGAACTACACTACGACCGAGAAGGAATTCTTGGCAGTAGTGTTTGCCTTAGAGAAGTTTCGTCCCTACCTACTAGGGTCCAAACCACCGTTTTTACCGATCATTCTGCGCTTAGGTACCTCATGATGAAGAAGGATGCCAAGGCCCGACTTATTCGTTGGATCCTCCTTCTTCAAGAATTCGATCTTGAGATTCGAGATAAGAAAGGCGTAGAAAATGTCGTTGCTAACCACCTCTCACGGATCCCTAATTCTCCATGCAACGAATCACCCATCAATGAGGATTTTCTTGATGAACATTTCTTAACTATCTCTAGGGAACCTTGGTTTGCTGATATAGTGAATTACTTAGTTACAAACCAAACTCCGTCTCATTGGTCCAAAACGATGTGCACCGGTTCTTGTCCCAAGTCCGGTATTTCTTTTGGGAGGAACCGTATCTTTTCAAGTACTGTTCTGACCAAATTATTAGGAGATGCATTTCCGATGAGGAGGTTAAGAGTGTTTTATCCTTCTTCTGTCACGAACTTGCATGCGGTGGACACTTTGGTCCCCGCAAGACTGCTAAAAAGGTGCTACAAAGTGGGTTTTATTGGCCCACTCTGTTCAAGGATGCCTATGAATTTTGCAAGACGTGCCCTAGATGCCAATGGTAGGAAGGATCTCACACCGAAATATGATGCCCCTCAACCCAATTCTAGAAATAGAACTCTTTGATGTTTGGGGCATCGACTTTATGGGTCCATTTCCTAACTCATTTGGAAACTAATACATATTGGTTGCTGTGGATTACGTGTCCAAGTGGGTAGAAGCCATTCCGTGTAAAACTAATGATAACAAAGTTGTCATCAAGTTTTTGAAAGAAAACATTTTTTCCCGCTTCGGACCCCTCGTGCTATCATCAGTGATAATGGCACCCACTTTTGCAATAGATCTTTTGAGGCCCTTATGCGAAAGTATGCCATAACTCAAAAGTTGTCCACACCATATCATCCTCAAACAGTGGGCAAGTTGAGGTTTCAAATAGATAAGTCAAGCTTATATTGGAGAAAACTGTGAACCAAAACCGAAGGATTGGTCCATCAAACTTGTAGATGCTCTATGGGCCTACAGGACCGCCTTCAAGACAATTCTAGGATTGTCTCCCTATAGGTTAGTCTATGGCAAACCTTGTCACTTGCCCGTTGAGTTAGAGCACCGAGCCTTATGGGCAATCAAGCAATTGAATTTCGACTTGACTAAGGCTGGTGACCTTCGGAAATTACAAATTTCCGAATTGGAGGAGTTGAGAAATGAAGCCTATGAAAATTCTAGGATCACTAAAGAGAGAGTCAAGATTTTCCATGACAAGAACATCACAAAAAAATGTTTGTCCCCGGACAAAAAGTCTTACTCTATAATTCTAGGCTTCATCTTTTTCTAGGAAAATTGAAATCGAGATGGACTGGGCCATTCGTTGTAAAAACCGTGTTTCCACACGGTGCAGTTGAGATCAGTGACCCCAAGAATGGAAATGACTTTAAGGTAAATGGTCAACGCCTTAAACCTTTCTTGGAATCGGTGCCGGTAGATGAAATGGTAATGGGTCTTTTTGACCCAGTGTATCGGTAACTGTTGACTGAGTTTTCCTGCACACACAAAATATTATATGTTAGTTTTAAGATAGATGTGCAAGTCTCAGTTCTAATCCGCGGTAGCAGGGCTATGCGGGTCGTGATCCTCAGGGAGGGACTGCGATGGAAGCGTTAAGCAGTTTCTCTAAAGTTTTTATTTTTATTTGTTAAGTTAGAAAGGAAGTGGTATTTACAATGGGTGGTAGAAAAGAATATGGAGATGAGTTGTATTTAATCTACAAAAAAGAAAAGAAAAGAAAAAGAAAGAAAACTTATCTCTTTAGTCTGCTTGCCGTTTGAACCGTTGCGATGATTTCCCTTTTCTTGAAGGCGTACAAGCACGGCTTATGGGATCGTCCGCCTTCTTAATCTACTCTACGAAATGAAAACAAGCTATGAAGACCTGTTCATCGCCATGGGCCGTCAAGGTTCCTTCTTCGGCTAGGTACTCTCGAAGCAGTTGGATCTCATGGTGGGCAAGACATTAGAGAAAGAAACAATGTAGAAAAACAATGATAGACAAAGATAGAGAACACAATAAAACATAAAAAGAACAAAACAAGCTTTGATTTGATTTAAACAATGGAGGAAAATTTACAACTTAACCCGGCTGTCACCATTGGTACAAGAGGATCCCTTCCTCCATGAATGCAACATCTCCTCTCAGCTTTCACAAGAAGAAAATAAAATTTACAGAGAAAGAAAATCTAACCTAAAACCTAAAAACCCTAGCTTTTTGGCCCTTTGCTGGACGCTGGACGCTTTCTGTGTTGCATCTGCAGGGTATTTTATAGGAGTTGGAAGATGTAGAGTCCTAGTACAACTCTCCCAAAAAATCTTATCTCCAGACTTGTGGCACTTATCCATAGAAGTTCAAATCAAATCTGTCCTGCAATTTATTATCCTGTTGATCGCCGAAATTGGCTTATCTACGGACTGAATTGGAAAGTTTGATCAACATAAGAGTTGTAGGGCTTCAAGTCTTCTTTCTGGAGCATTTTGAATCATCAGATTTGCATATCTGTAGCAAACGTTATGATCTGAATACTAAACATGTACAGTCTGAATCCGAATTTATCTTTAAACTCTTTCCTGCAAGCATTTAGGGTTGAATGGAAGTCTATCCTTCCCTCTCTTTGTATTTGCAACTTTGGGCCTTATGTATTTGCACTTTTACCCTGGGCTTGGACTTGGGCTTTTGGGCTTCATTAAGCTTTATTTCTTATAAAAATAAGAACTCGAGGCCTGCACACAATAAATCACAAAATATTAATAAATGTGAAGAATTAAATGAATATATATGAAAATGTGATGGTAAATGTTATGATAAAAATGCAATTTTCACTACCAATCACACCCCCACACTTATCTTTTTGCTCGTCCTCGAGTAAAAAACAAAAAAAAGAAAAATTAATCTAACCTAACTCACTTTCGTAGGAATCACGATTGCACTTAGCACGTGCAACAAGCCGTTAAAACCTCTAGGTTACCCTAGAGGACGAGTGTTGTCTCGTGAGGGTTTTCAGCGGATTACACCCACAAATCCATAAAAAGAAAATATTTGAATTATTATTGAAGAGACTAAGTAGTCTATAAGTTTTAGGATCCTCATTTTTATTCATTCTTAGACTTAGTCTTTATAAATTAAATTGTTTTCATTTTAGGTAAGGGTCAAAATTGAACTTCTAATATAGTCTTTTTCGTTACCAAAAATCATATGCATCCTTGTAACTTGGCTAGGAATTCCTTAAATGGACTCTCATGCCTCTTTAATTTTTTTTTTCTCTTTTTTTTTTAATATGTATAACTCATCTAATTTTCTTTCGTGTAAGCATCAAGGCTTCTTGAGGCCCTCATACCTAACTAATTGACTCTTAGATGTGTTAATACATATCTCATATTCTTAGTTTTATTAGGCTTTCTAATCCACCCATGTAGCGAACTTAAAGTCGATGACTCCAAACCGGTTGGCTTTAGGGCACCAGGTGAGAAAACACCCTGCGGACTCAAATTCGAGTGAACTAGGCCCCAAAACTAAGGACTTTATTTATTTACTCACCTTTAGGCATGAATACTTATGCTTCTTGAGGCACATGTATCAGCTTAATTGGTGATTTTTTTCTTTTTTTTTCTTTTTTTTTTTATTTTTTCTTATTTTTATGAGGCACAAGGTCTTTGTCTTAGAATCCTAGATATGCATTTAGTATGCATACTTCATTAAGGTAAAAATTAAGACTAATTAATTATTCACTTTCTCCTCCTATACCTAAAATTTAAACAATTTATTTATTTTGACCAAGTTTTTAGAAATCCTAATCATGATTTTCCTAATCCTTAAAACTAACTTAGATTTCTTTCAAAAAATAAGTCAAAGTATTATCCTTTTATAAAATTTTTTTTTTAATTTTAAATTTTTTTTTTTTTTTTAGCAAATTTTGTTAGTGTCTACTTATGTTAGTATGTTAGTAAAGCCCACCCCCACACTTATCTCATGCATTGTTCTCAATGTATGAATGAATGCATATATGCATGAAACAGAACAAGGGTGGTGGTTCCGGAGGTGGTCTAATTGGTCCACGAAATGCGGCCCAATCAAGATAACAAATAATTTGGTGAAACCCACCAGAAATTTCCTTACATAACCCACTAAAATATATATATAATCATTTTTTAGTATTTTCACCCCATCAAATTTCCAAATTTCATAATAAATTTCAGAGTTAATTGTCTCAACCTCCTTGTCCCAAAATGGAGTATGAAAAGATGGAATTATTGACTTGGACAATATAGGTGCGGGAACGAATACCGACTCAGGAAAAATGCTCAAATCAAGTAAGGGCTCAGGAGTCGGGCTAGGTTCAAGAATTGGGTCCAAGTCCAGAAATTGAAACTCAAGTCCACAATCTTCTTCCCACAATGGAATGTGACCTAATATGGGTGATATCTCTTTACTTCCAATATTAAGGAATTCTAGCTCATCGCCATACAATTCTTCAAAACTAAGGTCAACATCTTCCGTCAGAATTGTACAATCAGTTTCAGAAGTAAAGAGATTGTGAGAATCTAGGTCAAGTTCAATATGATCATCTAAAATGGGTGATTCAATTTCATAATGAATTGGAATAGGATCCAATGTTGACTCGGGAGAAGTGAAATCAGGTGGAGACACTAGAGTCATTATTGGGTCAGAAATAAAATTGAATCATCAAGTGGGAGATCATGATCATATTCATGCTCAAGTTCTATTTCAGGAAAGGAAAAACTTGCCAAATTATCAAGAATTGAGTTTCGGCAAGTTCAGATGATGGCACTGAAATAGAATCTTGTTGTCCAAAAGCAACTTGGTTCGTCGGCTCTAAGAGAGTGGTCAGCGATATCAGAATATGCCGAACTGTAAGAACGCAAAGATTGAACCATCATATCTAAATCATGCTCGCGAGCTAATCTAGCCTGAGTCATGGCTTCAAGCCTCTTTTGGAATTGGATTTGGAAAGAGGAAGTGAGATCGTGATGAAGTTGTGAATCGGTGGACTCACGCATCATCATGTCTAAGATTGATGGTGGTTGTTGCTTGGACTCGTGCATACTCATCATTTCCCCGATAGATGGTTTTCGATTCTGAATGGGTGGATCTGAGTATGAATCTTGGGAAGAATGTGGACTAGATGGATATGGAGGACAATTTGGTTGAGAATTAGACTCGGGGACTCGAAACCCCAAGAACTCTGTGACGAGTTGAAAGTATGAAAATCATGGTCATAAGATGGGGGGTATGGTTATAATTATTCGGATAAGACCATTCCGACACACTAGATTGGTCAAAGTTATGATATGCCGGGTTGGTAATATCCGAAAAATAGTTAGGTGTGTAATATGGATTAAAGTTGGAAAAATTATTATATATGTCATATCACACCAACACAAACAAACAAACAAATGAACAAACAAAAGAAAAAAATTTCTAACCTAAGTTAGGGTAGACCTAGACCTAGACGACTCCTAACTGGTCAGACTGTCCACGGAGGTAGGGTGTAGACTTTGACCACAAGTTAATTAGCCAGGTCGGGGCAAGGTGGTGGGAGGTTTTCCGTCAAAGACGTTCCTTAATTAAATAACCACCAATCTTCGGGCTTTCGGCCCTCAATCCCCTTCCTAGACACTGATTTGGCAAGAGTCAACTTCCAGCACTGTTCCCCCTTAGGATAATCTCCTAATTGAGTCCGAGATGTCCCTAGGGCCAACGTCTACTAATTTTTAGTTAGGCTTGGGTTAGTGAGTGCTCGGGATATGATTTTTGGGCTAAGGAAGGGTGATGAAATCCCCCCTTATCTTATTTATGGGTTATGCCCTTAGATGAATTAGTGCAAGTGTACAAGATAAGTAGATAGAATTCACTCAAAGCAGATAATCAACCAAGAGATGAGTCCTATTCTACATGCAATGCGTACGTACCTTGCTTCTCCAGCACTCTTCAACAGTAAAAATAAATAAATTGAAAAGACACGTGCCTAATATGCAAACGTCTAATCAATTTTTATTTAACAACAAATAGTTTACTGTTGAATTAATTAGCAGTAAGCAGGGTTATCACAGAACAAAGTTAACAGAGCAGAAAATAGATATGGCAATTTGTAGCAACCTGCAGAAAATTGAGTCAGTAATTCACTGCTCTTGCCGCAGATCCGCGGCTATTGCCGCGTTTCCGCGGCAAAGTTGTAGGCCCTGGTGCTCTGCCTTCGAGGGCAGAGGCACTGGGTGGCTGTATGTCCTTGCTGCTGCTCTGTTTCTGTTTCCTGTTCTCCAAACCTGCAAACAGAAAAGAATAAAGAATTAGTTAAAAAAATATTTTTTTATTAGAGAATAACTTACCGTCCCTCCCCGGCAACGGCGCCAATTTGTTGACTGAGTTTTCCTGCACACAAAATATTATATGTTAGTTTTAAGAATAGATGTGCAAGTCTCAGTTCTAATCCGCGGTAGCAGGGCTATGCGGGTCCTGATCCTCAGGGAGGGACTGCGATGGAAGCGTTAAGCAAGTTTCTCTAAAGTTTTTATTTTTATTTGTTAAGTTAGAAAGGAAGTGGTATTTACAATGGGTGGTAGAAAAGAATATGGAGATGAGTTGTATTTAATCTACAAAAAAGAAAAGAAAAGAAAAAGAAAGAAAACTTATCTCTTTAGTCTGCTTGCCGTTTGAACCGTTGCGATGATTTCCCTTTCTTGGAAGGCGTACAAGCACGGCTTATGGGATCGTCCGCCTTCTTAATCTACTCTACGAAATGAAAAACAAGCTATGAAGACCTGTTCATCGCCATGGGCCGTCAAGGTTCCTTCTTCGGCTAGGTATTCTCGAAGCAGTTGGATCTCATAGTGGGCAAGACATTAGAGAAAGAAACAATGTAGAAAAACAATGATAGACAAAGATAGAGACACAATAAAACATAAAAAGAACAAAACAAGCTTTGATTTGATTTAAACAATGGAGGAAAATTTACAACTTACACCGGCTGTCACCATTGGTACAAGAGGATCCCTTCCTCCATGAATGCAACATCTCCTCTCAGCTTTCACAAGAAGAAAATAAAATTTACAGAGGAAAGAAAATCTAACCTAAAACCTAAAAACCCTAGCTTTTGGCCCTTTGCTGGACGCTGGACGCTTTCTGTGTTGCATCTGCAGGGGTATTTATAGGAGTTGGAAGATGTAGAGTCCTAGTACAACTCTCCCAAAAAATCTTATCTCCAGACTTGTGGCACTTATCCATAGAAGTTCAAATCAAATCTGTCCTGCAATTTATTATCCTGTTGATCGCCGAAATTGGCTTATCTACGGACTGAATTGGAAAGTTTGATCAACATAAGAGTTGTAGGGCTTCAAGTCTTCTTTCTGGAGCATTTTGAATCATCGGATTTGCATATCTGTAGCAAACGTTATGATCTGAATACTAAACATGTACAGTCTGAATCCGAATTTATCTTTAAACTCTTTCCTGCAAGCATTTAGGGTTGAATAGAAGTCTATCCTTCCCTCTTCTTTGTATTTGCAACTTTGGCCCTTATGTATTTGCACTTTTACACCTGGGCTTGGACTTGGGCTTTTGGGCTTCATTAAGCTTTATTTCTTATAAAATAAGAACTCGAGGCCTGCACACAATAAATCACAAAATATTAATAAATGTGCAGAATTAAATGAATAAATATGAAAATGTGATGATAAATGTTATGATAAAAATGCAATTTTCACTACCAATCAGTAACTTTCCTCCTCCTCATTTTATTTCATGCACTTATACATTTCTTTCATACATTAGGGACAATGCATGAGATAAGTGTGGGGGAGGGTTCTAACATGACTGATATAAAGAAAAAAAATTTAAATATATATATATAAAAATAAAAAAAATATAAAAAAGAAATTTTTTTTTGAAAAGGGTAGACAGTATTTTGATATATTTTTTGTAAGAATTTAAGTCAATTTTAAGGAATAGGAGAATCATAATTAGGATTTCTTACACTTGGTCAAAATAAGATGACTTGTTTGATTTTTAGGGTCAGGAAGAAAATTTGTGAAAGTAATTTAGTCTTGATATTTACCTTAATGACATATGCACACAAAATACACTTACACACTTAGGGTTTAAAACAGAGACTCTTATGCCTTATAAAAAAAATAAAAAAAAAACAAGTCTAATTATTGATTAGTTAGGTGTTTTGGCCTAAGCAAGCCTTAGTATTTATGCAAAAGATAATTAGATGAGTTTGAAAAAAAAAATTGTGTATCCTCTGCTTAAGCTGGGTATTTATGCCTCATGAAGCATAAGTATTCGTGCCTAAAAGGGATACATCGTATAAATAAAACCTTAGTTTCGTGGCCTTATCTGCTCGAGTGTTTAAGTCCTTAGGGGTGTTTTCTCACCTGGTGCCCTAAAACTGTCCGGTTTGGGTGTCATCGACTGAATGCTCGTTACATGGGCAGATTAGAAAGCCTAATGGAATTGAGGAATAAATTTCACCAAAAATAAATAAATATAAGGCATAGGAGTTGATGTTGAAAAACCCTTAGTAAACTTCACAGTCACGATGGTGCATATGACTCAGGGTAAATTAATAGACTAGATGAGAAGTACAATTTGACTCCTTACTTTAATTGATGACATATTTTTGAATAGAGACTAAGTTTAGGAATGATAAATTTGATATTCCTATAACTTATAATTACTTAAACTCTCACAAATATACTTCAAATATTTTCTCCTTCCAAAAAAAAAAAAAAGCTTTCGAAAATACTAACTTTTTTCTCTTTCTTTTTTTGGATTTTGTGGGTGTAATCCGCTGAAAACCCTCACGAGACAAAACTCGTCCTCTAGGGGTAACCTAGAGGTTTAACGGCTTGTTGCACATGCTCAGTGCAATCGAGTGACCTGCGAAAGTGGTCTAATAATTGATTCGAGTTAGTATGATGTTTTGCTCGAGGGCGAGCAAAAGATAAGTGTGGGGTGTGATTTGTCACATGCATTGCATTTATATTGTCACTTTACCACACTAGTTAGCTAATAAATTCTATTAATAAGTTGTCTTTTTCTTTGCTAAATATAGGCCCAAGTGCTTAAAGGAAGAAAGGAGAAACAAGCCCAAAAGCCCACCAAATTCTGAATTAAATTAGAATAAATTCGAAATGAAGAATTCTGGGTTAAATCTTGGCAAATCAAGAGGTTGAGAAAAATTCTCCCTGAATCGAGCGATTGAAGCCACAAAATCAAGGCTGTTTCGTCAACAGTTTGGAGCAGAAACCAGAAAACCAGCATGAGATACGGGACACCCTTCAAACCAGGAGCCTCCCCCCCTTTGGTGTGGCCAAGTGGCCACACCAGGGCCGCGGAAACGTGGCCCTAGCCGCGTTTCCACAGCCAAACAAACGTGGTTGGGGGAGCGTTTGCTCCCCCAATCATTCCGGGATTCTACCTGTCAGGGTTATGGCTATAAATATGGTTTTCAGCAGAGAAAAAAACAGCGAAGACTAGGAGTAAATTTTGTACTTATTTTCTTAGATTTAGACTCTTGTTTAGCTAGAACGAAAGTTGTAATCTTTATTTTTAATTTGTAGTCCAGTTCAAAACTTGTGAGAGAGAGACGACTGAGAGCTTGTACTTGAAGGTTGAAGTGACAGCAATACAAAAGTCGAGCCAATTTCTATTCCACTTGCAGTACGGTATGGGTTGCTTTATGTCTTTGTTTTCTTCTTCGTTTGCCATGAATAACTAAACATTCTCTCTGGGCTTGCTATCGAACTCTCTCGTTCTTCTTTTCTTCTGTTTTTAAAAGAAAAAGACCCGATTACTCATATGAATGCCTCACTTAAAAGCCTTTCTTTTTGAAAGTGTTCTTGAAGGTACATGAGGATGGGTTTGGATGGTGAATTCACAACTCTTTCATGAACATCTCTCGAATCATTTTTAATTCATTCTTGCTTCTTCGCGCTTGCTGTTTTAACATTCGATTCTACGATTTCTTGAAGAAAAAGACTCAACTCTTCTAACATCTTATGTGCTTTACTTAAAGCTTTTTAAAAGACAACTCTAAGTTTTGCAAATGATCATTTGAGGGACTTAACTTTTTAAGAGAAGAATGAACAATTGAGTAGTGAGATAGTGAGCCCAGACTTTCTTTATTATTACAAATAACAAAACCATTTTCAAGTTTTCTAAATCACCTTCTCCAAAACCTTTTCTGAAAGTTGCAAATTTTCTTTCATTCATCTCTTTCTTTCCATTCTCTTTTTCCTAAAAAATGAACACAATTCCTTGTTTTAAAAAGATTCACCGAAAAGCTTCCATCGCATCTCTCCTTGTGGACACGACCCGTTAGCCACAAGCTACACGGTACATTCTTAAACTCATTGGTTGTTTCTTTATTTTAGCAATCAATACACAACTAGGATTGCTGAGAACTGGTGTAGCAATAGGGTTGTCTTGTCATGTTTGTGGATTAATAATAATTAATTTAGAAACTGACGGAATATCAATTGTATTAGGTTCATAATGGGCCTCATACATTCTCGGGACAATGGTTTCATATGATTGGGTTTGGCCCCAATCCACACCACTAAACGCTAGTTTCAGATGATTTGGTTTGTTCCCACAATCCACACCGTGAGGCGCTAGTGTCAAATGATTGGGTTTGTTCGCCCAATCCACGCCGTCAGGTGCTAGTGTCAGATGATTGGGTTTGTTCCCCCAATCCACGCCGTTAGGTGCTACAAATCAAGAGGTGGCCCCCATGACTTCTGAAAATACACCTAGAGGGGGGAATAGGTGTATTAGCTAATCTAATGATGATGCAGAATTAAAAACTAATTGCAACACACTATGTGTATCCAAAGAGTGTAGCCGAATTTCCCATGAAGGGCTTTGGACTCTCTCCTCGAGATTCCTCGAAATAAGAGTTAAGGTGCTATATGAAGCTCATATAGTTCAACACAAGTATGTGCATACAAACAATACAAAGCATATAAGTGATATGAACAATATAAAGTAATGCAAGATATAAGAGATAGAGTTTAGAGATAGTGGATCAAACGCAAACACCAAGATATGTTTCGAGGTTCAAGCCACTGCTCTTCGTCCCTGCCTTCACACAGAAGGATTTCCGCTACGTCCACACAGGACCTCCCACAAAGGGAACCCCACCGAGGAATTTGTAATTACAAACTTAGAGTATACAACTCTTCTCTCAACACAACCACTTCTAATCAAGAGGCAAGGCACAAAGCCAAAACTCAATCACCTCTATACAAGAGGGATGGGCACAAAACTAAACAACAATCACCTCTACACAAGATGGATAAGGCACTTAGCCAAATAACAATCACAATCACCTCTACATAAGAGGAATGAACATAAACCCAAAGAAAAGAAAATATTACAACTTGGTGATCACAATAGACCACAAACAACTCTTGTAATCACAATAGACCACAAACAATATTTCTTACAAAAATAAGATCTTATAAATAGGATAGAGATGATAGATCAAGTGAGAGAAGACAAGGTGTTTGGAAATCAAATCACAAAGAAAAATACTTGAGAAAAATACTAGATAGAAATAGAAATGAAGGTCAAAACAAATTTCCCAAAGACTCTAGTTTTCTTTGATTTTTTCAACCCTTGAAAATAAAATAAAAGTAATCTTTTTGGCACAAAAACTCTTCAAAAACTTGTTGCTAAACTCTTGAATAGATGGGAAAATAGTTCTCTAAAGACTTATGGAAAACAGCCCAAGAGATGGCTTATTTATAGCCTCTCAAGAAATATAGTCGTTGGCAGCAGAAAAGTCCAGATTGCCCTTCCGGTCGACCGGCCCAATGGTCAAATTTCTGACCATTGTGCCTCCGATCGATCGCCCGGTTGACTGGCAGTCCCCGAGAGTAGGGGTGGCAATTGGGTCTGGTCAGGTTGACCCGACCTGATTACTGCTCGACCCATATAATAATCGGGTCGGGTCGACCCGACCCGATTATTATACGAATCAAAAATTCAAACCCAGACCCGACCCATTCTTAGTCAGGTCGACCCGACCCGACCCATTTGACCCGATTATTAAATTTTAAATATAATTTCTTTGTACTTTATTACCAAATTGTTGGGTGATATAGTTAGTCCTCACACTAAACTCCACACACTAGAGGTCACGGGTTCAAAACTGGTCTAACGCATATTTTTTGACAATTTGATTTAGGCGAAGGGGAGGAGGTGGGGGCGGCAGAGGAGGAGATCAAGGGGAGGAGGCCGAGGAGGAGAGAGAATAATTGGGTCTGGCGGGTTCGGGTCGACCCAATCCATTTAATAATTGGGTCAAACGGGTCGACCTAATTACGACCCAATCCCGATTAGCCCAAACCCAGACCTGCTAACTTCGAGTCGGGTCGGGTCGGGTCAGGTCTGGCGGGTCGGGACCCGTCTGCCACCCCTATCCGAGAGTGGGGTACTTTCAGTCGGTCGACTGCGCGATCGACCGGCCTACTAGGCTGGTCAAGTGCATGTCTCCGTGCACATCGGTCGACCGATCCGATCAACCGTCTGGTCGACTGCCAGCTAGTTCTGGCAGATATTTCAGAACTTGAAACTTAGACATTTTAACTCCAATAAATCTCATAAAATCTTATAAATTTCACAAAAATAAGTTCTTGTATGATATTTGAATAACAAAAATGTGTGACCAAAAATCAATACATATTACAAACTATTTAAACTATTTTTGTAATATAAAATATTTGGCCTTAAACAAAAACCAAATGTTTCGAAAACCAAATTTTGAAATGGAAATCCGATTTTCCCCAAACTTGTATAAATACAAAAACTTGATATTGAAACACATTTGAAGCATATTATGTATGGATAGAATCCAATACATATGTAAAGTATATATCTATGTTTTTGACATAAAATCCAAAATAGGTTTTGTTAAATACAAAACTCTAAAACACATGAATAGGATCATAAAAATAAGTTTTTCTAAATAATGAAGCATATATGTATATAGATGAAATATAATATACATTAAACCATGTAAACTTGTTTTGATTCTATCTATTAATGAAAACCATATATATGTATATTTGAAATTCAAAAATCGGTTAAACCGAAAACCAAACATATCGAACTTTTGTGTGTGTGTGTGTGAACTTGAGCATATTAACACTATCATCTTTACAAAAAATCTAAATACAACTAAACTAAACACAAACTGAAGTCTTCTTGTAGAATTCCTTCTCCAAGTCAACTCGATCTAAACACGATCCAAAGAGCTTGACTCCAACCGAGTGCTATATGTGATCTTGACGCGCGAGCTCTTGAATCTACATGTGTTAGCTCCAAAACTTCTTTGCTGAAGCTAAGCACCTACTAAGATCTTGATAGTAAATCCGAAACTATATAAACACAAGATCATTAGCACTATAACTACATGAGTTAATCATCTCCAATGCTAGAGTGATGGGCATTTGGGCCAACAATTTCCCCCTTTTTGATGATGAAAAAACTTATGGAGTTATTTATGCATGGAGTAAAGTTAAGCTCCCCCTTAACTCATGCGTAGCAATAAAAAATAAGGATATTCAATGAAATATATAAACTAAACAAAACAAATATGCATAAATACATATTGATGCATATATAAACTCACTAAATTCTTCTCCCCCTTTCTGTTAATTCATCAACAAAGGGGTGAGGATAATCAAACAATAAAGATGTATATGCGATATACATTCATGAAGAGGAGAGACGTAAAGTTAGCTCCCCCTGCATACATGCATTACATGGAGATACAATGTATAAACGGAGATGTTAAGCTCCTCCTACACACGTGTACCACATAAAGAAGAGAGATCAAGCTCTACTATATGTGTAATACACTTCAACATGAATCTATATATAGAGAAGATGTTAAGCTCCCCTTGCATATAGGCACTATATATCAATAAATTTTGAATCCACTTTTAAAACACATTTTCAAAATTTCTTGAAATCAACAAAAATGAATTATGATACTAATGAAATCAAATAGTAGTTGACAAAAATAAAAGTTGGTACCACTTGTAAAAAAATTTAAAGATACGAATAGTATATTTTGATACCAATTGAAGGTAAAACATGAAATATATTTTGATACCAAATAAATACCAATTGAAATCAATGCATAAGCTTGTAAAGATACCAATTAACATTTAGAATAAAATCAAGTTTAACATCAACATAATTTGTGCTTTAACAATGTAAAGACAAGCACAATCAAATCATAAACATGTATGTATGAAAATAAAAATACCAATTGAAATTGATACTAATTGAAATTTGAAGCATACATATATAAGAAAGCAAATATGAGTATACAAAAATGAAATGACATGAAGATCATGTGTATAACTCTTACCTACCACCCTATTCATGCACAAGTTTAAAAGATTTTAATAAGGGTATACAAGGCATGGTCTCCCAACCATCCGCCCTTTGAAAGTTGGGGTTTTCAAAAATCATGATTTGAAAATATTTTAGCATAGCTTTGAAAAACTCTACCAATTGAAGAATCAAGAAACTAGTTTAAAATAATGTTTGAAAAACTAGTAAAAAATCCTTTAAGACATGAAACCAAATCATATATCCCATGAAAACATGAAAATCACACAATAATTGATACTCAAAATTTATAAAGCACATATATGCTCATGAAAATAAAGTCATGAGTAAACATCAAACATAGAGTGTAAGAATCATGTAATCAACGAAGTCATGGATATAAGGCATTAAAACTTAGTTAAAATTTCTTTCATCAAAAACAAAAAATCATCTAAATCCGCTTCAAGGTATATGTTGTTTTGTTAAAAATTAAAAATATACATACATATTCTAAACATAAACGAGTTCAAAAAAATTTGCATGAAAAGCAATTGACTCAAGGATGTACATGTATATCTATTAATTTTAGACAAAAGTAACATATACATGAAGCTAAACATATATAAAAATAGGAAAAATAAGTGTAAATAAAAGAATCAACAAAACTAGGTTATACATGTACATGTATGAGTATAAATGAGCAATGAAGTACAAACATATAATAATCAAGTGTAGCTCACTACTTGTACAATTATAAACGTAAGTTTTAACGAAAACTCCATCTAAACAAGTAATCAAAGACATGAAGTACAAAATCATATACAATCATGATCACTAGGGTAAATCACGTATTTTAGAGCTAGGATATACATAACAGCTAAACTATTGTGAGAACACAAAATTAATAATTCATATAAATATGAGTGTATCTCAAATACTATTTATGTATATCTTAAGTCTAATTAATATTGCATTTAACATAACAAATATGAAAAACATGAAAACCAAAACATGCTAAAATCATTAATTTCAAAAACATGTAAACTAAATAAGGAGTTAGATTTAGTTAACAAAACCAATAGGACTAATCTCTAGGTCTCTAAACCATAGTGGTCCTCCCACCAAACATCCTTGAAGGTGATGCATCCAATGTAGTGTCCATCAAGCTCAAACGCATCCACCATCAAGAAGCCAATACCTCTCACGTCATGTGAGTGCCCACACCTACATCAAACATAAGAGGTGATGATTTTGCTACCCATTTCTTTTTGGGTCCACGGGGATTAGCATCATAAGGAACCCAAATATTTTTATTTATAAAATTTATATGATTTATCTTAAAACAGAACTTTGCTAAATGGCCTTTGCGGTCACAATATGTACATTTGTACACTCTAGCATATATATGATTGTGATGTGTATGAGCATGGTGTGTATGTGATGTATGCTACGTAGGATGTGCATGCATGTGTGGAATTTATTTCTTGCGAAATATAAATTTCAATTTATCGTGTTTAAATGCACAATCGCTCAAATTTGAGCTTAAATAATAAATTCTATTTTTCAAGACATGAATCTCATTTTTATCAATAAGAGGAGATGAAATAGTAGCATGGGAATCAACAATCTTTTTCCTTTTATAAATTTTTCTTTTTCCTTTAAAACAATTTTCCTTTTAAAGAGTTATTTTCTTCCAAAACAATCTCTTTTTCTTTTTCCATCAAAGTGATTTATTTTTCAAAGAATTTTTTCCTTCACAAATATCATTTAATTTTGAAGACAAGGAAATATTCTCCTTTTTCAAAAGTTCTTTTTCTTTTGAAATATTTCAAATTTATTTTTAAATGAATCTTTTTCTTTCTTCAACAATTAATATTTTTTAAGAAGTTTTTGACAAAAAGATGCAAGCTCATCATAAGGCATGTCAATATCTTCTTCTAACTCAGATTCGAAATTTACCTCAAGGGGGTCATCCCCTTGGACCATGTAACATATGTTGGAAGCATCACTTCCATCATCCGAGTCACTCCCCATATATTATTACTTTTGTTCACCAAGGGAGATTAGTGTGTTCCATACCACAAAACCCGAATCAAAGTTAGCAACCCCATATAAATAATCATCATTTAGGGTACTCTTTAAAGCATGAAGGGCTTTTGTGTTAGCCTCAAGATGTTTGCCATTTAAACAATATGAATATTTAATAGTGGCAAAATAAACATGAATTCCTAGGATTTTGAGGTACATTGACATCTTAACTTTCCAAGTTTGGATGTTAAGAATATCAAATATGGGAGGTGTCATGAAATCCATATGTTTAGCTAAAATGAGGATCTTTAACTCAAGGTTGTTGACTCAAATCAAGAGTACCAAGCTCTGATACCAATTGAAAATACACCTAGAGGGGGGTGAATAGGTATATTAGCTAATCTAATGACAAATGATGCAGAATTAAAAACTATTTATAACACACTATGTGTGACCAAAGAGTGTAGTCGAATTCCCCGTGAAGGGCTCTGGACTATCTCCTCGAGATTCCACTAAATAAGAGTTGAGATGCTATATGAAGCTCTCTTGGCTTAACACAAGTATGTGCACACAAACAATACCAAGTATATAAGTGATATGAACAATATAAAGTAAAGCAAGATATAAGAGATAGAGTTTAGAGATAGTGGATCAAACGCAAACACTAAGATATGTTTCGAGCTTCGAGCACTCCTTTACGTCCCCGCCTTCACACAGAAAGATTTCCACTACATCCACACAGGACCTCCCACAAAGAGAACCTCCACCGAGGAATTTGCAATTACAAACTTGGAGAATACAACTCTTCTCTCAACACAACCACCTCTACTCAAGAGGCAAGGCATAAAGCCAAAACTCAATCACCTCTACACAAGAGAGATGGGCACAAAGACAAACAACAGTCACCTCTACACAATAGGGATAAGACACTAAGACAAACAATAATCACAATCACATCTACACAAGAGGGATGAACACAAACCCAAGGCAAAGGAAAGATTACAACTTGGTGATCACAATAGACCACAAACAACTCTTGGTGATCACAATAGACCCAAACAATATCTCACAAAAATAAAATCCTATAGATCGGATAGAGATGATAGCTCAAGTGTGAGAATACAAGGTGTTTGGAAATCAAATTACAAAAAAAATAGTTGGGAAAAATACTAGATAGAAATAGAAATGAAGATCAAAACCAATTTCCCAAAGATTCTATTTTTCTTTGATTTTTTTTCAACCCTTGAAAATAAAATAAAAATAAATCTTTTTGGCACAAAAACTCTTCAAAAACTTGCTGCTAAACTCTTGAATAAATGAAAAATAGCTCTCTAAAAACTTGTGGAAAATAGCCTAAGAGATGACTTATTTACAGCCTCTCAAGAAATATAGTCGTTGGCAGCAGAAAAGTCCAGATTGCCCTTCTGGTCGACCGGCCGGTCCATCGGCCCAACGGTTATATTTCTGACGGTTGTGCCTCTAGTCGACCAGGCACAGCCTATCGGTCGACCGCCCGGTCGACCGACAGTACCCGAGATGAAAATCACCTAGAGGGGGGGTGAATAGGTGATGATGCTAATCAATGGGCAATTTAAAAAATTTAAAGCTACAACAATCACCAATCAAGAATCACAAGATGAATGCAAGCAATTAAGTATGACAATGAATATGATGAGCAATTAATAAGTGCAAGCAAAGTAGAGTAAGGAGTGTAAGAACAAGAAAAGTAAACCAATCGCAAACACAAGGATATGTTATCGAGGTTCGAGCACCCAGCTCTACTTGATTGATGCCAACCTGCACAAAAAAATACGAAATTTTAGAACTTAAAATAGAAATGTGCAAGTGCTCAATTCTTCCACTATAGCAAGTGGCTATGCGGGTCGTGATCCACAAGGAGGGTTTGCGATGGAAGCGTTACAGTTCTTTATATTGAAATCTTTATAACAACAAACGAAAGTTCTTCTCTGTTTTTAAAGTTATGAAAGTGAAAAAGAAAGTTATATTAAAGTTAAGAAGAAAGTGGTAGAATAGAAAGTGGAGAAAAATCAGAAAATGATAAAAAAATGGCTATGTACAAATGGAGTGAGTGGAGAAGAAGGAGTTGGAAGAGGTATTGTTGGTATAATTTACAGAAATGAAAAAGAAAATAAAACAAATATTTACCTTCTTTTAACCAAAAGCTTACCTTGAGTTCTTAGCTTCGATGTTACCTTGAATTGGAGGCAATTAGCGTATAGCCCATAAGAGTCGAGTGTTGGTCTCTTCCACATTACATCATCAAGATACGCAAGCATGAAATGATACGGAGAGACTCACAATTCCATCGTCATGAGCTATCGGTGGCACTCGCAAAGGCAAGGCTCTTTCGACGCTTTTAGACTCACTTGGAAGGCAGTTGTACCAAAAAGAAAGGTAAAATAGAAAAGAAGAAGAGAACTAAAAAGAACATACAAGGAAATAGCATTGATTTGATTTCATAACAATCGAAGAAAAGAAATAAAACCTTACACCAGTGTCACTCCAGCTCTAGCTTCATTCTTGTTCTTCGATGAAAGTCTGATCTCCTCTTATTTACATAAATGAAAATTACAATTACATGAAAAAGAAAAACAAAAACCTAAACTAGGAAATGGAAAAACTAGTCTAAAATCCTAATCTGCATGGTCCTCCCTTTTGCCTTTGAGTGCAGGTATTTATAGGAGAAATGGAGGGGGTAGAGGTGGATATTCAGTTCTGATCTGCTATTTGTTGGCTTGTTGATTGCTGAATATCACTTAACAACTGACAGAAATAAAAATAATGATCAACATAAGAGTTATAGCTCTATCAGTCTTCTTTCTGGATCATCTTGAATCATTAGAATTGAGATTCTGTAGCAAAAGTTATGATTCGAATACTAAAATGTATCCAGTCAGAATCTGAATCAAACTTGCTTGATCTTTGCTTCAACCGATCGATTCTGAGAGGATTCTTCTCAACCAGTTTTCAACCTCTTGATTTTTCCCTGATTTACTGAGTGTGAATTAACTCTGATTTAATTCAGAATTTTTGTGGGCTTTGGGCTCATTTTTCTTCATCTCCTTAAAGAATGGGCCTGCAAATAAATTAAGCAATTAATTAGGACAATGCAGGCTTTTATTCTAAAATAAGTATGGAAATATGATATTAAATATGCAACATTAGAGACCAATCACACCCCCATACCTATCTTTTGCTCGTCCTCGAGCAAAACAACTAAACTATATTAAGGATTATTAGACCACTTTCGCAGGTCACGCGATTGCACTTAGCATGTGCAACAAGCCGTTAAACCTCTAGGTTTCCCCTAGAGGACGAGTTTTGTCTCGTGAGGGTTTTCAGCGGATTGCACCCACAAAATCCATAAAGAAAGGGAAATAAAGAGTTAGTATTTTCGAAAAGCATTTTGAAAGAGAAAAAATATTTGACATATAATTGTAAGATCTAAGCAATCTATAAGTTATAGGAAAACTAAAATTTTCATTCCTAAACTTAGTCTCTATTCAAAAATTTGTTATCAAGTAGAGTAAGGGGTCAAATTGTACTTCTCATTTAGTCTATTACTTTACCCTAAGTCATATGCATATTGTGACTGTGAAAATTTTGACTAAGGGTTCATTAACGCCAACTCTTATGCCTTATTTATTTATATATATATATATTTTGTTTTTGGTGGTATTATTCCTTAGTTTAGGCTTTCTAATCTGCCCATGTAACGAGCCTTTAATCGATGACTCCCAAACCAGACGGTCTTAGGGCACCGGGTGAGAAGACACCCCTAGGACTTAAGGACTCGAGCAGACAAGGCCACAAAACTAAGGATTTTATTATCTGAACCTCTTTTAGGCGTGAATACTTATACTTTATTAGGCACAAATACCCAGCTTAATCAGAGGATCTAATCATCTTTCGTATAAATACTAAGGCTTGCTTAGGCCAAAGCACCTAGCTAATCAATAATTAGATTTATTCATTTTTTTTAAAATTTTTTTTCAAACTTATCTAATTATCTTTCGCATAAATACTAAGGCTTGCTTAGGCCAAAGCACCTAGCTAATCAATAATTAGACTTATTCATTTTTATATATATATATATATTTATAAGGCATAAGAATCTTTATTTTTGAACCCTAAGTGTGTAAGTGTATGAAGTGTGCATATTTCATCAAGGTAAAGATCAAGACTAAATTACTTTGACAAATTATCTTCCTAACTCTATAAATCAAACAAATAATCTTATTTTGACCAAGTATAAGAAATCCTAATTTGGATTTTCCTATTCCTTAAAATTAACTTAATTTCTTACAAAAATAAGTCAAAATATTGTTTCTATTTTTCAAAAAGTTTTAAAAGTAAAGAAAAGTGTTATTTTTTATTTTTATTTATTTTTTTTTAAAGAAAAAGAAAAGTTATGTTAGACCCTCCCCCACACCTATCTCATGCATTGTCCTCAATGTATGAATTAATGCATAGATGCATGAAAAAGACGACAGGGAAGGAAATGTTACCTTAAGGTGGTGGTTCCGGTGGTGGTCTGATTGGTCCACGAAACGCGGCCCAATCAACTTTTCTTGGGTCTTGGAGGAACCCACCAGAAATATCTTTAATATAACCCATTAAAAAGATAAATCCATGAAGGATCTTTATTAAGTATTTAACCCCATCTAATTTCCAAATTCCATAGTTGATTTCAGAGTCAAATTTGTCAACCACCTCGTCCCAGAATGGAGTATGAAATGATAGAATAGTTGACTTGGACTCAGGAAGGACAGGAACTAATACCGACTCAGGAAGGTGACTTAAGTCAAGTAAAGGTTCAGGAGTCGAAATAGGTTCAGAAATTGGGTCCAAGTCAAGAAGTTGAAACTCCAGTCCACATGTATTTTCCAACAATGGAATGTGACCTAATATGGGTGATTCCAGTTCAGGAATGATAGGTGGAGGAATCAAAACTGACTCTAGAATATTATTCAAGTTTGGTAATAAAACAAGAGTCAATATTGATTCAGAAAGTTGAACTGGATCACATATGTGAGAATCTAGGTCACATATCTCATTGAGTTCAATATCAAAAAATGGAGAACTTGCCAATTTATCCATGGGATTTTCAAAATTGTAAAGTTGATCAAGTTCAACATGATCCTCAAAGATGGGTGATTCAATTTCTTTATGAATTGGTACAGGATCCAATGTTGACTCCGGGAAAAGATTGAAGTCAGGTGAAGATACCAGAGTCATAATCGAATCAGGAAATAGAATTGAATCATTAAGTTGGGGTTCAGGATCATCATCATTTTCAAGTTATATTTCAGGAAAAGGAAAACTAGCCAAACTATCAATATCATTTGGAGTTTGGGTAAGTTCACATGGTTGTTCTGAAATAGAATCTTGATTTCCAAAACTACATGACTCTTCGGCTCTAATAGAATAGTTAGTGACATCAGGACGGTGGGAACGTAGAGATTCGACCATCATATCTATGTCACGATTACGAGTGTTTTGAGCCTGAGTCATGGCTTCAAGCATCTTTTCATAGTGGATAGGTTCATTGTTTTGATGAAAAGATGAAGAATTGTCTTGGAAGTGGTAGTGAAATTGTGAGTCCATCAGATTTTGGGATTTGTGTTTGGACTCACGCATACTCATTTCCATAATTGATGGTTTCCTATTTTGGACGGGTGGAACTGAGTATGAATCTTGAACATAATATGGACTGGGTGGAGAAGGAGGGCAAGGTGGTTGGAAATTATGCTCGGGGAGGTAAATCCCCACTGACTCGGTGAAGAGTTGAAATCATTATGGAAATTATAGTTATTAGATGGGGGGTATGGGTCATATTGATTCGGATAAGACCAATCCGGCACACTAGGTTGGTCAATGTTATGATATGCTGGGTTGGTAATATCCGAAAATGAACTTGGTGTGTAATATGGATTATTATTAAAGTTGAAAGAATTATTATTATAAGCCATATCACACAATAGAATACACAAAAAAAAAAAGAAAGATAAGCAAACAAATAAAAAAACAAGAAAGAAAAAATGCTAACCTAAGTTAGGGTAGACCTAGACCTAGACGACTCCTAACTGGTTAGACTGTCCATGGGAGGTTTAATGTAGACTTTGACCACAAGCTAATCAGCCAGGTCAGGGCAAGGTTGGTGGGAGGTTTTCCGTCAAAAGACGTTCCTTAATTAAATAACCACCAACCTTCGGGCTTTCGGCCCTCAATCCCTTTCCTAGACACTGATTTTGCAAGAGTCAATTTCCAACACTTTTCCCCCTTAGGATAATCTCCTAAATGAGTCCGAGATGTCCCTAGGGCCAACGTCTACTCATTTTAAGTTAGGCTTGGGTTAGTGAGTGCTTGGATTCTAATTTTTGGGCTAAGGAAGGGTGATTAAATCCCCACCTTATCTTGTTATTGGGTTGGTGCCCTTAAAATCAATTAGTGCAAGTGTACAAGATATGTAAGATTCACTCAAAGCGATATAAATCAACCAATAAGTGATTCCTATGCTAAATGCAATGCATACGTACCTTGCTCCAGCACTCTTCAACAGTAAAAGTAAATGAATTGAAAAGACACGTGTCTAAAATGCAAACGTCTAATCAATTTTTAACTTTTGCAACAAACTTTTTACTGTTGATTATTAGCAGGTTTTTGTGATGGCTTATAAGAAATAAATAATTGCAGTAAACTTGAATTTGCAAACTAAGCAGCCCTGCAAAAAGCTGTTAGTAGTCAACTCTTCCTTGTCGCGGATCCGCGGCTTTTGCCGTGGAAACGCGGCAATTCAGAGGGCACTTGGTCTCTGCTTTCTAGAGCAGAGGCCCAAGGCTACTTGTATATCACTGCAATATTAATTTCCTACTTTGCTTGCTCTGTAACCTGCAACAGAGAAGAAAATTCGTTTAGTTCTAAAAAATTTTCAATAAAAATTCAGATTTCAATAAAAACAGTTTTACCCTCCCCGGCAACGGCGCCAAAATTTGGTTGATGCCAACCTGCACAAAAAAATACGAAATTTCAGAACTTAAAAATAGAAATGTGCAAGTGCTCAATTCTTCCGCTATAACAAGTGGCTATGCGGGTCGTGATCCACAAGGAGGGTTTGCGATGGAAGCGTTACAGTTCTTTATATTGAAATCTTTATAACAACAAACGAAAGTTCTTCTCTGTTTTTAAAGTTATGAAAGTGAAAAAGAAAGTTATATTAAAGTTAAGAAGAAAGTGGTAGAATAGAAAGTGGAGAAAAATCAGAAAATGATAAAAAAATGGCTATGTACAAATGGAGTGAGTGGAGAAGAAGGAGTTGGAAGAGGTATTGTTGGTATAATTTACAGAAATGAAAAAGAAAATAAAACAAATATTTACCTTCTTTTAACCAAAAGCTTACCTTGAGTTCTTAGCTTCGATGTTACCTTGAATTGGAGGCAATTAGCGCATAGCCCATAAGAGTCGAGTGTTGGTCTCTTCCACATTACATCATCAAGATACGCAAGCATGAAATGATACGGAGAGACTCACAATTCCATCGTCATGAGCTATCGGTGGCACTCGCAAAGGCAAGGCTCTTTCGATGCTTTTAGACTCACTTGGAAGGCAGTTGTACCAAAAAGAAAGGTAAAATAGAAAAGAAGAAGAGAACTAAAAAGAACATACAAGGAAATAGCATTAATTTGATTTCATAACAATCGAAGAAAAGAAATAAAACCTTACACCAGTGTCACTCCAGCTCTAGCTTCATTCTTGTTCTTCGATGAAAGTCTGATCTCCTGTTATTTACATAAATGAAAATTACAATTACATGAAAAAGAAAAACAAAAACCTAAACTAGGAAATGGAAAAACTAGTCTAAAATCCTAATATGCATGGTCCTCCCTTTTGCCTTTGAGTGCAGGTATTTATAGGAGAAATGGAGGGGGTAGAGGTGGATATTCAGTTCTGATCTGCTGTTTGTTGGCTTGTTGATTGCTGAATATCACTTAACAACTGACAGAATTAGAAATAATGATCAACATAAGAGTTATAGATCTATCAGTCTGCTTTCTGGATCATCTTGAATCTTCAGAATTGAGATTCTGTAGCAAAAGTTATGATTCGAATACTAAAATGTATCCAGTCAGAATCTGAATCAAACTTGCTTGATCTTTGCTTCAACCGATCGATTCTGAGAGGATTCTTCTCAACCAGTTTTCAACCTCTTGATTTTTCCCTGATTTACTGAGTGTGAATTAACTCTGATTTAATTCAGAATTTTTGTGGGCTTTGGGCTCATTTTTCTTCATCTCCTTAAAGAATGGGCCTGCAAATAAATTAAGCAATTAATTAGGACAATGCAGGCTTTTATTCTAAAATAAGTATGGAAATATGATATTAAATATGCAACATTAGAGACCAATCACCCCGCCTTCCCCAGAAGGATTCCGACCACTTCCACTATCACAAATATCTCAAATACAATGGAGTACCCAACTCCTACAATCTCAAGTACAAGTAATTTCCTTGGTAGTCAAAAGACCACAAACTCTCTCTTTCAAATATCTCTTCCCTTACAAAGGTCCTTAGAGAATATTGAGTAGGAATGAAGCTCTTGTTGTAAGTGAAGAAAGAAAATTAAATCAGAGAGTATTTGAAAACCCTTCAGAAAATCAGTGAGAAATTCAGCACAAAAACCAAGAAACAAGTCTCTTTTGAAAGCCTTAAACTTTTGAATTTTCTAGCAAAAATTGTTGTAACAAATCTCTCCCCAAACACCCCTATTTATAGGAGAGGGTTAGGGTTTAGGGATAAAACATAATTACTGATATTTAGGAGGTAATTAGATCAAAATATATCCTTAAACGAATTTTTAAACACAAAAGACAAAAATAAACAGCTCACTTAAAATCTGCCCGTTACTGTTCAACGGACACATCGGTCGACTGGGCCGGTCGACCGGTAGTTCTAAAATTCGACCGTTATAGGTTAGCGGTCGACCGACCCGGTCGACTGAGAAAACCTGTGAGCAAAAACAATATCTCGGTCGACCGCCCCGGTCGACTGGCAGACATGCACACTGATACGTGCATCTGCCAGAACTTCGGTCGACTGGTCCGGTCGACCGGACCAGACTGACACAGACTCGGTCGACTGCCCCGGTCGACCGGATCAGGTCAAAAATCAATTTTAGAAACGAAAACAAAGAGGATTTTGATTTTATCAAAATTACTTTTGAACAGGGAATAGTATAAAATATAAAGATGTATCTGTAGGCAAAAATTTGTAGGCAAAATATTTTTGTATAATTTATAAGAAATTATTTTGGAATGGGCATGTGCGCAAAAGCGTGTGTGATAGAGCTTCTAACCTATCCACTATTCTTTAACAAACTATAAACTGAAAAACAAATTACATGAAGACTTCTTGTGCTATCTTCAAGTCTTTGAGCCATCCAATGCCTTGCTAGAGCCTTCTCTTCTATGATCCTTCCTTGATGTGCAATTTGCCTTCTTTACTTTGTGGAACTTAGAAGTTCTTGCAATAGCTAAGCGAATGGTCTCTAAACATGGTACAAACCTGAAACTTATCTTAACAAACTTATTAGTACCAAATAGCTCTAATTTGGTTTGTCATCATCAAAACACAAAACAATTGGAGAGTGTAACCTCTTGGGCCAACAATCTCCCCCTTTTTTGATGATGACAAAACAAATAGGCTATAAACAAAAATATAGGGGAGGAGAAAACTCCCCCTCAAATTATGCTATACATAAAACACAAGAATTCATCAAATAAAACCAAATTGAAACAATACCAATAGAAACAAAATACAAGATTTCTCAATTTCATAAAACACAAAACTCAAAACTCATATCAAAACTTATTTACATCAAAACATATAAATTCATATGGAACCAAGACCAAATGAACTTATTTTTGTCCATGTAAACTTATTCTCCCCCTTTTTGTCATACATCAAAAAGGGTTATGAAAAACATGTCTATTCAATAATACAAACATTAAGTTCTCCACAAATAAACGAAAATCTAGCAAAATCAAGAGGTTTAGTGAAAATATCGGCTAGTTGTAAATCCGTGGAAACATAATCAATATCTATATCACCTTTCTCAAAATGATCTCTAAGAAAGTTATATCTAATCTCAATGTGCTTGGTCTTACTATGTTGATTTGCATTTTTGGTCATGTGTATAGTACTAGTATTATCACAAAATATTTTATATGATCAAAGTGCAAATCAAAATCAAGGAGAGTATGTTTCATCCAAAGGACTTGTGCACAACAAGCCCCCGCGGCAACATACTCCGCCTCGGCGGTTGAGAGAGCAACGGAATTTTGTTTCCTAGAGGACCATGAAACAAGACAATTACCAAGAAATTGACATGTCCCACTAGTACTCTTTCTATCTACTCTACAACCCGCATAGTCGGCATCCGAATAACTAGTCATTGAAAAATCTATAGTTTTCGGATACCAAAGACCCATTCCAATAGTGCCCTTAATATAACGAATAATGCGTTTTACGGCAATAAGATGAGACTCTTTAGGACACGATTGAAATCTAGCACAAAGACACACACTAAACATGATATCCGGCCTACTTGCCGTCAAATATAAAAGACTTCCTATCATGCTTCTATATAATTTAATATCAACATTTTTACCTTGTTCGTCCTTATCAAGCTTGGTTGTAGTTGCCATTGGAGTGTTGCAAGCCTTTGATCCTTCAAGCCCAAACTTCTTTACTAGCTCCTTTGCGTACTTGGCTTGGTTAATGAAGGTTCCGTCTTGCAATTGCTTGATTTGGAGTCCAAGGAAGAAATTAAGCTCACCCATGGAAGACATTTCAAATTCTAGTTGCATTACCTTTTCAAATTCCTTGCACAAAAGCTCATTAGTAGATCCAAAAATTATATCATCAACATAAATTTGCACAATTAAAATATCATTATCAACATGCTTAGTGAAAAGAGTTGTGTCTACTTTGCCTTTAATAAAATCATTTGAAATGAGAAAACTAGAAAGCCTTTCATACCAAGCTCTTGGAGCTTGTTTCAATCCATACAAAGCTTTATCAAGTTTAAAAACAAAATCGGGATGAACATGATCAATAAAACCGGGAGGTTGAGAAACATAAACTTCTTCATTTATAAAACCATTCAAAAATGCACTTTTCACATTCATTTGAAAAAGTTTAAAATTTTTAAAACATGCAAAAGCTAGTGTCATCCGTATGGCTTCAAGCCGTGCTACGGGTGCAAAGGTCTCCTCAAAGTCAATTCCCTCAACTTGAGTGTAACCTTGGGCCACTAACCTAGCTTTATTCCTAATGACATTTCCGGACTCATCCATCTTGTTTCTAAAGATCCACTTAGTACCAATTATTGGTCTATCGTGGGGCTTAGGAACAAGGTGCCAAACTTGGTTGCGCTCAAATTGATTGAGTTCCTCTTGCATGGCAAGCAACCAATATGGGTCTGTCTCGGCTTTGAGAATGCCTTTGGGTTCAAAATGAGAAATGAAAGCAAAGTTACCACATAGGTCATGGAGTTTGGAGCGCGTTGTGACTACTTTAGATGCATCACCCAAGATGAGCTCCTTAGGATGATTTGTAGCGTATCTCTAAGCTTTAGGAAGCGGTTGAGTGCTTTCCTCCTTATCCTCTTGAACTTCACCAATAGGGTCTAGCTTTTCTTCTTGAGCGGGTGAGTCCTTCAAGGATAGTCTCTCCATGTCTTCACCTAATGGTTCAATCTCTACAACATTCTCAACAACCACATTAGATTCTTCAATTTAACATGCATGGATTCTTCTATGGTAAGAGAAGATCTAATGAAAACTCTATATGCTTTGCTAGTAGAGGAATATCCAACAAAGATAGCCTCATAAGCCTTAGCATCAAATTTACCCAAATTATCCTTAGTATTTAAAACAAAACACTTGCATCCAAAAACTTTAAAATATGCAACATTTGGTTTTCTAGAATGATACATTTCAAAAGAAGTTTTTGAAGAATTTTTGCATAAATAAATACGATTTGATATATAGCATGCGGTGTTTACGGCCTCGGCCCATAAATATTGAGGGAGGTCATATTCACTTATCATTGTCCTAGCCATCTCTTGAAGTGTTCTATTTTTCCTTTCTACTACTCCATTTTGTTGTGGAGTTCTAGGACAAGACATTTCATGCTTAATTCCCTTTTCATCACAATAAGTCATGAAGAGTTGGTTAATAAACTCACCACCTCTATCACTCCTTATTCTCAAAATCGGAAAACCCTTTTCTTTTTCAACTCTTTTTTCGAAAAATCTTAAAATGAGAAAAAGTTTGATCTTTATTTTGCAAAAAGAAAACCCAAGTAAAACGGGAGAAATCATCAACCAAAACAAATGCAAATCTACTTCCATTTAAACTTTTAGTTTTAGTTGGTCCAAAAAGATCCATATGAATTAATTCTAAAGGCCTAGTTGACATGATATCCTTGATTGGTTTAAAGGAAGACTTGGTTTGTTTCCCAAGTTGACATGCACCACAAATGCGGTCTTTCTCAAAATTCAAGCAAGGTATACCCTTCACCAATTCCTTTGAATTAATTCTAGAAATATGGTCAAAAGATGCATGTCCTAATCTTCTATGCCAAAGCCAAGAATTTTCATCAAAAGCATTCAAGCATTTAGTAGAACAATCTAAATTAAGCATGTCAATAATATAAACATTATTATCACGAAAACCGGTAAGAATACAGTCATTAGTTTTAACATCAAAAATCTTGCAAGAAGAATCATCAAAAACAACTTTAAGTCCACGGTCACAAAGTTGGCTAATGCTAAGTAAATTATGTTTCAAACCATCAACTAAAACAACATTCTCAATAATAGGAGATGCACCAATTTGAATGTTACGTATACCGATGATAGTTTCTTTGGAGTCATCCCCGAAGGTGCGGTGCCACCTTCCATGTACCTTGATAGGGTTGTGAAGTTGTTGATGTCCCATGTCATGTGTCTTGAACAACCACTATCAAGGTACCACCGCTCCCTACGTCTTGGAGCTTTGGTGTGTACCTACATCAAACAATTTAAGACTTGATTTTGGTACCCACATTTTCTTGGGTCCTCTAGGGTTAGTGTCATGAACCCAACAAGATTATTAGTTCTATTTAGTTAATCATAGCAAAACTTAGTGATTGTTACACATATTTGCATTTTATACCACCTTCATACCATGCATATTGTATATTAAATGTGATTTTTAATCCCTATTTTCTCTATTTTTTGCAGATCCACACCTTAAAGAGAAGAAGTCATTAATCACTTTAATTAGTGATAATTAAAGGGGTTAAATCAAAAAGAGCCAAGATTTCAAATCAGATTTCACCAAGATCCGCGCGCCAATTGGAGAATCCAGATAGACCACGTGGCTAACTACCCAACTACCAAATCCCACCAGAAAATCTGGGCTCAACGGCCCAGATTCTGCCGCCGGATCTGGGAGATCTTGAGGATCTGCGGCCGTTTTGAAACGGTTGGGCCTCGGATTTTGCGCCAACGGTTATGGCTCCAGAAGCTTCTCAGAAATGCCTATAAATAGGTGGCCAAGGGTCTGCACGAGATCTAGTGAAGAGAGAGAAGAAAATAGGGAATTGTTGTAATTTTGTTTAGCTTTCTTCTAGTTTTTTTTAGACTTCATCTCCTTCCTCCTTGAGTTCTAGACAAAGAGAGAGAGTTCAGTTTGAGAGCTTGTACCAAGGGAGTGACACTCTTGTGTAAAGGATTAATCAATGGAGCTTTCATCATCTCTTTGCAAGACTTGAGTATGCTTTTCTTTCATTTGCTTTAATTCCTTGCATTTGATTTCTAGTTCTAGTTGAATTGCTTTAGATCTTTGCTTTCTATGAAGAATTGTAGCTTTGTTATTAGTTTAATGGAGGGCTAAGTTCTTGTTTCATGGCTAGCTAAGACTCACCTAGCTACTACTATCTCTTTTGGTGATTGTCTATTTCAATTCTTGCATAATTCTAGTCTCTTGTGAATTCCAAGAAAGTATAGTTGTCTCCTTTGGTAATGGCTTGTTAGAACTCCACATGAATTATGTGTGCCTCTAATAAGAGCCTTGTCAAGAACAAGAGCCTTTGATGGAACATAAGGATGGATCACCAAGGATGTGTTACTTGTATAACAAGATCAACTCATTTACTTCAAGCTAACTTTGTAGTTAAGCTTTGAATGTTCAAAAGAGTTTTGATTCTTCTAAACTTAGCACTAATTGAGTACTAATCCTATAGTTCCTCAATGAACATCTATTAAGAGAGCCTATGATTCAAGATGAGGCTTCAAGTTAACAACAAAGGAACACTAGTCTTCAAAAGGGAAACAACACTTGAACATGCAAGTTATCTTTAAATTGCCTATGATTCAATATGAGGCAATCTTGCAATCAACATAGAGTTAGTAAGTTAGCAATGAGGTGAAGTTAGGCTAGCCATGTATCTTCTTATCAAAGTTTTTACAACACTTTCTTTTAGCATTCTTTTCCTTACAACACACTTCATTCTTTTAATTTCTTTTCCCACAATGCACCAATCCACCATCTCTTCTACATTTCTTGCACTTGTGTAATTACATAGAAGATTCTTCGTCTTCTTGCTTCACTTGAAAACCGTAACGCTTCCAACGCTAGCTCTCCTTGTGGTTCGACTCGGTATAGCTATATGCTATAGCGAAGATTGGACAAGGTATATCAAATACATATTTGAAGTGAACAAGAACCAAAAGTTAACTCTAAACCTTATCTTTCCTACCTAATTCTTGTGCAAGAACTTCATATACCTTGTTTTTACCAATCAATTTTTGGCGCCGTTGCCGGGGAGAGCAACGGTTTGTGGTTGAAAAGTGAAGAACTAATACGAAGTCTCTTCTCTGTTGCAGGTTACAGGTTGAAGAAACAGAAAAATTTGCATAGCAGTGACATATAAGTGGACCTGGGCCTCTGCTCTCGAAAGCAGAGACCAGGATCCCTCCAAATTGCCGCAATTTCTGGGCTTTTGCCGCAGATTTGCGGCAAAGAGGAGATCACTACTGACCAGTTTTCTGCAGGGCTTGCTTCTCTGCAAAATACAGCTGCTGCTATATTTTAAATTCTATGTTTTCACCTGATATCTGCTAATCAACAGTAAAAAAATTGGTTGTAATTGTTAAAAAAATTGTTTAGACATTTGCATCTCTAGGCACGTGTCTTTCAATTTCTTTACTTTTACTGTTGAAGAGTGCGTGGGACAAGGTACGTAAGCATAGCATATAGACTAGGACTCACTCATTGTTTGATTTAATTCCGCTTTGAGTGACCCTTGTTTGTTGATATCGTACACTTGCACTAATTGATTCTAAGGGCAAATCCCATAAAAAAGATAAGGTGGGGATTTTATCACCCCTTCCTTAGCCCACAAACCATTTTCCCCACGTACTCACAATCCTAAGCTTCTAATTAAAAATTGCTAGACGCTGGCCCTAGGGACATCCGGACTCACTTAGGAGATTATCCTAAGGGGAAAAGTGTTGGAAAGTGACTTTTGTAAAATCGGTGTCTAGGAAAGGGGTTGAGGGCCGAAAGCCCGAAGGTTGTTGGTTACTTAATTAAGGAACGTCTTCGGACGGAAAACCTCCCAACAACTTTACCCTTCCCTGGCCGATTTGCTTATAGTCAGAGTCTACACCGAACCTCCTGTGGACAATCTATCGTTAGGAGTCGTCTAGGTCCAGGAAACCTAGAAAGCTTGGATTGATTTTTTCTTTTCTTGATTGTTATTTTTCATTTTCCGCTTGACTGAAAGGTGCACGTTGATTGTGTAATTGTATGCAAGAGTGGTTTCGGGACCCAGATTCTGCTAGGCTTGTGAGAGTTTCTACACTGCCACATACACCACCACTTGACACAATTCCAGTCATGACGAACAACGTGTCGTTGCAGGACAAGTTCTATCCTATTCGCACATCACTGCCATCTTGTATTCTCCTCCCGAACACAAATGGAAGTAATTTTGAGTTGAAGCCCCAGTTCATAAACACTCTTCCACGATTCCTTGGCCTTGAATCTGAGGATGCATACTTCTTCATCCGAGAGTTTGAAGAAGTATGCCTTATGATGAGGATTTCCCAGCTTACCGATGATGCTGTCAGACTTATATTCATCCCCTTTGCACTTAAGGATATCGCTAAGAAGTGGCTGTACAATCTTCCTGTCAGCTCAATTTCTTCTTGGGATGATTTCGTTAAAGTCTTTCTTAAAAAGTTCTATCCTATTCATAAGACAGCCATTATGAGGAAGAATATAATGCAATTCAAACAAGAATCTAATGAACCATTTTGGAAGTATTTTGAGCGCTTCAAAGACCTAGTAGCCCTGTGTCCCCATCACGGTATAGAAAAATGGCGCCAGTGCCAGATTTTATATGATGGGCTTGATTATCAGACTAAGACTCTCCTTGAAACCATGTGTCAAGGAGAATTCTTAAAGAAGGATGAAGATCAGGGTTGGGATCTTTTTGAGGCTTTAGCTGAAAAGACAATCCAGTGGGAGTCATGTCCTGAGAAACCCACACCCACAACTTCCAGAACTGGTTTACATTCTATAGGATCCTCGATAGCTGCAGAAGCTAAAATAACTCAGTTGATGAAGAGGATTGAATTGCTAGAATCCAGGAAAAATTCTGTTGTTAGTCAAGTCAACCCATCATCAGTAGCTAGCCCATCACCTATGGCTAGCCCTGCACCTATAATCCACCCGGGTTGTACTTACTGCCATGATTTGAATCATGTGCTGGAAGAGTGTCCAGTGTATTACTCTCAAAATTTTCAGGAGAATACGAATGCCATGTACACCAGACCCACTTACAATCCTTACTCCAAAACCTATAATCCGGGATGGCGAAACCATCCGAACTTTTCTTGGAGTCAGTCTAGTACTGAGCAGCAGAGACAGCCATTTCCACAACAATACCCTGCTCAGTCTCAGTCTCATCCACCGACTTACCACCAAAACCCACCAAATTTCAATTCATATCAGAGTCCACCCAGATTCCAACCATATCAAAATTCTGTGCCATATCAAGCTAATTTTCAACCCCAGTATCAACAACAACAACAGCATCAACCACCCAATCCTTCAGATAAGAAAATTTCCGAATTGGAGAAAATGATTGAAACCTTGTCTAAGACCCAAGCTGCAATGATGAACAATCAGCAGCAGGATATGAATAAATTACAAATCCAAATAGGACAGTTGGCTAATTCCCTAACTGAAAGGCAAAAGGAATGCTGCCTAGCCAACCTGTGCCTAATCCCAAAGCTCATTTTCCTCTGCATGAAGTTGAAGACTTGGGACCCAGCCAATGCCAAGCCATTCAAATACTTAGGTCTGGAAAACAAGTAGACAACAAGGTCTCAAATCAGTCTCCAAAACCTGTGTCAAAACCATCACCTTCTGTTCCATTTCAACCTGTGCAAGATAGTCCTTCATCAAGTTCACTACCATCCACTTCTCAGTCAAAAGGAAAAGGGAAAATTAATGAGCAAACTTATAAGCCTGTTGTCCCATTCCCAAATAGGCTTACAAATCATAAGAATAATACTCACATGGAGAAGATAAGAGAGATATTTAACCAAGTACAAATCAATGTCCCTCTCTTAGATGCTATTCAACAGGTCCCATCATACGCCAAATTTCTGAAAGAGATGTGTACTAAAAAGAGAAAAGCAAATGTCCCTAAGAAAGTCTTCTTGGCTTCCAACCTAAGTGAATTGCTTAATGGTCCAATCCCTGTGAAGTACAAAGATCCAGGAAGCCCAACCATTTCTTGTATCATAGGGCAGACCACTGTAAATAGAGCTTTGCTAGACTTGGGCGCAAGCATAAATCTTCTTCCCTTTTCTGTGTACCAGCAGTTAGGGTTAGGCAACCTTCGTCCAACCCAGATGACTATTCAATTGGCTGACCGCTCTGTTAAGATTCCCAAGGGGGAAATTACGGATGTTTTAATACGGGTGGGGGAATTCATTTACCCCGTTGACTTTGTTGTTCTTGAAACACAACCCGTACATAATCATAGAGCGCAAACACCTGTCATTCTAGGACGTCCTTTCTTAGCCACCGCGAATGCGATCATCAACTGCCGAAATGGATCGATGCGGCTGACGTTCGGAGATATGACGAAGGAGGTGAATGTCTTCCGTCTGGGGAAGCAGCCAAGGGATGTGGAGAATGACTCTTTTGATGTTAACTTGATAGAAGGGTTAACCAGCGAACACGTGGAGGAGATGGAATATGAATCTGAAGAGGAATTTGAGTTAGAATCTGATGACCTAACTCTTGATCAAATTGTTGGATTTTTTTTTATTATTATTTTTTTTGGGACATTCTTTTCTTGTTTTGCTCGGGACGAGCAAAAGAATAAGTGTGGGGGTGTGATTAGTCTACAATTCTGCATTTTTATGTCACATTTTCCCACCAGTTTATGAATAAATAGTCGGTCTAATACGTGTTTTGGTCTTTATTGCAGGTACAACCAAAGTTCAAGGGCAAAGGTGTAATAAGAGCTTAATTAGACCCAATTAAGGGTAATTAATCCCGCATTACTTGGAGGCCAAGCAAGGGATTATCTAGAAGATTCATTGTACCTAGCCTCTTGCGCACATCAGACGAATCTGCGGTCAAAATTACCCGAAATTGGATATATCTGGAAGCAGCTAGAAGCCAGACGAACGCGTGGACGAAATCCAGAGACCCAGCTCCCTGGAATTGCCGCAAAACCATGGCAAATCTTGAGAATTTGCGGCAATCCTGTTTTTTTTTTAAACTAGAGGTTTAACGGCTCCTCCTCTAGGGTAACCTAGAGGTTTAACGGCTTGTTGCACACGCTCAGCGCAATCGCGTCACCTGCGAAAGTGGTGTAATAAAGCTGAGATATTGAAACTATTAGACAATGGGATTATTTATCCCATATCTGATAGTCAATGGGTAAGTCCTGTTCACGCTGTGCCTAAGAAAGCTGGCTTTACTGTTGTGGAGAATGAGAATAAAGAATTAATACAAACACGTCTTCCAACGAAGATTCGAGTTTGTATTGATTACAGGAAACTAAATAGTGCCACACGTAAAGACCACTTCCCACTTCCGTTTATTGATCAGATGCTGGAAAGATTGGCGGGACACGAGTATTATTGTTTCCTGGATGGATATTCAGGATATAATCAGATCCCAATTGCTCCCGAGGACCAAGATAAGACAACCTTCACCTGTTCGTTTGGAACATTTGCATACCGTAGGATGCCCTTCGGCCTTTGCAATGCTCTAGCAACTTTTCAACGTTGCATGTTGAGCCTGTTCTCAGACATGGTGGAGAAATTTTTGGAAATTTTTATGGATGACTTTTCAATCTATGGGGATACATTTGAGCAATGCTTGTACCATCTGAAGCTGGTTTTACAACGATGCACGGAAAAGAATTTGACACTTAATTGGGAAAAGTGTCATTTCATGGTCAAGCACGGAATTGTACTTGGGCACAAGATATCAAGAATAGGAATCGAGGTAGACAAGTCTAAGGTAGAGGTTATTACAAAGCTCACTGAACCACAATGTTTAAAGGACATTAGATCTTTCTTAGGGCACGCTGGTTTCTATAGGAGATTCATTCAAGGGTTTAGCAACATTGCGAGACCTTTGACAAATCTCTTAGGAAAAGATGTATCCTATATCTTTGATGAGGAATGTCAAAAATCGTGGAAAGAGCTTAAGAATAGACTTGTCTCTGCACCGATAATATCTGCACCAGACTGGACCAAACCATTTGAGATTATGTGCGACGCCTCAGATTTTGCTATAGGCGCTGTTTTAGGACAGCGTATTGATAATAGGAAGCACGTAATCTATTATGCTAGCAGAACGCTAAACGATGCCCAACTCAATTACACAACTACTGAAAAGGAATTTTTAGCGGTTGTATTTGCGTTGGAGAAATTTCGACAATATCTGCTAGGGTCCAGGACCATAATTTTTACTGATCACTCCGCCCTGAGGTACTTGATGCAAAAGAAGGACGCTAAGGCAAGATTGATTCGATGGATCCTTCTTTTGCAAGAGTTTGACTTGGAGATAAAAGATAAAAAGGGCGTTGAGAACGTGGTTGCGGATCACTTGTCAAGAATCCCGAATGCACCTCATGAGAAAATACCGATTAATGAAGATTTTCCTGACGAGCATATTTTGGAGATACGTGGAGAGCCCTGGTATGCCGATATAGTGAACTACCTTGCTACCAGGCAAATTCCTTCCCATTGGTCAGGACAAGAAAACACCGTTTTCTGAGACAAATGCGGTTCTTCTTTTGGGATGAACCATATTTATTCAAATACTGTCCTGACCAAATCATACGTAGATGCCTTCCAGAGGATGAACATCAGAGTGTCTTGACATTCTGTCACAAGTTAGCTTGCGGTGGACACTTTGGTCCACGGAAAACTGCGGAAAAAGTGCTTCAGAGTGGATTCTATTGGCCCACTCTCTTTAAGGATGCCTATACCTTTTGCAAGCTTTGTGATAGATGTCAAAAGACGGGTCGTATTACACAAAGAAACATGATGCCCCTCACACCCATCTTGGAAGTCGAAATTTTCGATCTCTGGGGCATCGATTTTATGGGACCCTTTCCTCTGTCCTACGGTAACCAATACATCTTGGTAGCCGTAGATTATGTTTCTAAATGGGCTAAAGCGATTCCTACACGGACAAATGACAACCAAGTTGTCATTAAGTTTTTAAGAGAGAACATCATTTCGCGTTTCGGAGCCCCCCGTGCGATACTGAGCGACAATGGGAGTCATTTCTGCAATAGGGCTTTTGAAGCCTTGATGCGAAAATACTCTATTACTCATAAACTATCCACGGCTTATCATCCTCAAACCAATGGGCAAGTTGAGGTAACAAACAGACAGATAAAACTCATTCTGGAGAAGACTGTAGGACAGAATCGTAAGGATTGGTCCATCAAACTGACTGATGCCTTATGGGCATACAGGACCGCTTACAAGACTGTCCTCGGTATGTCCCCATACCGAGTTATATTTGGAAAACCATGTCACTTGCCCCTTGAATTAGAACACCGTGCACTATGGGCTTTAAAGCAGCTGAATCTTGATTTGGATAAAGCCGGTGTTCTAAGGAAGCTGCAGCTATCCGAGCTTGAAGAATTACGAAACGAGGTATACGATAACGCTCGGATCACGAAGCACAGAACCAAGCTTTTTCACGACAAATCCATTCACAGGAAGATTTTTGTTGTCGAACAAAAGGTTCTGTTGTATAATTCTCGACTCCACCTTTTTCCTGGTAAACTGTGAACCAGGTGGTCAGGGCCTTTCATTGTTCAGAATGTTTTTTCCCACGGAGCAATCGAGATTCTTGACCCGACTAATGGCAACACATTCACTGTGAACGGTCAACGTCTCAAGCCATTTTTTACCACGGATTCCTTGTCACACGACATTCACGAATTGGGTCTTTATGACCCAGTTTATTTGTGACATTTTCATTTGTATAGTTTCCCATGCATTCTCCTGAATATCATTTTAGGGACCACACTTGTAAATATTTTTCTTTTACACTTTTTGTAAATAAAAAAAAATAAAATAAAATAAAATAAAAAAAAAAAATTTTTGGGAATGTTGAGCATGAAAAGAATTTCACATCCTTAGGATTCTCTTTCTTCCCTAGGATTCCATTCATATTCAAAATCCTTTGACCTAGGGTTGTAATTATAACTTTGACCTAGGGATAAATTTGGACATCCCTTTTTACCTACCCCTATAAATATCCTCTTTATCAACTCTTCTCCCTCAACAGTCAATATTTTCTCAGATCTGAGAACCCTCTTCCAGAGCCGACTTCTGTCTATTTTCCCCTTCACCTGAATCCCCAGATCTGCCGCAAAAAGCCCTTTCCAGCCGCCGATCTGCGGCTATTCAGCCTTCTCTGGTGCTCAGCAAACTTCTGCGCGGCTGCTTTTCTCTGCTGGTGGTAGATCCCGAGTGATTTCTTCCAATCTACATCTTGGGTGCCTTCTGCACTACTGTTTTGGATTTCCCCCACGATTTCCGGGGGTGGTTTGCATTTTCCTTTCTTAAATCCTTTGCTTTACTTTCTTTAGCAATTATGGCCCCAAATTTATATGTGGAGAGGGATTTTTCTGCACTCTTTAATGAAAGTGGGGGGTATGGGCATATTTTTGTGGATCGAATCCGCGCTTGGAATTGGTACACTTTGGTGTTTGATCACAATGAGCATGAAGCATTTTATTGCCCCGATCTTGTCAACACTTTTTACAATTCAATAGATTATGCATCTGTGAATCATGACCCATACCAATTTGTATCTCACATGCCATTTGGTGACATTTTGGTCACACTCCCACTTCTTGCACAGATCACTCATGCCCCCATTTATCCCCATCCTAGCGACCCTTTGCCATTAATGGATTACTTAACCATCATGGGTGTACGCTGCACAGTCCAGGATCGTGGGCTCAAAGCCCAATCTACATTCAGAAATATTCATTGCGTTGGACGTTGGATCCAACGAAACATTCTAGGAATAGAACACACCTCTTCCTTCAATAGACCTGTGTTACAGATTATTCATGACTTGATGACACAGAACCACACGATCTGTTTGAATCGGACTATCTTCCGTTCAATTATTGAAAATTCCTCTCGCACTCGGGGTGCAAAGTATTCTCATCCTATATTAATTACACGTCTGTGTCAACATTTCATACCAGACGCTGTTTTTTCTACATTTGACAGAGTGACGATTACGCTAGAGAGACCCACAAGCTCATACAATAGTTGCTTGCAGGCGCTCTGGACAACCAGTGCCTTGCCTGAGACTGTACCTGTGGAGTCCTCTTCGGAGGAAAGTTTAGAGAAGGAAGATGAACCCCAATTCTGGAGACAGGAACCCCCAACGGAACCAAAAGCCTTCATGTCTACTATCTGGAAAGGCATGAAGAGGATATTTCGGGGACAAGTCAGGCTTAGGAAGAAGGTAGAGGAGCAATCCTCTCGTTTAGATGGGATGGAAGCGATGTTGAGGAGAACACAATCGGCTGAACCTAGTACCACATCGGGTCCTAAGCGACAGAGGGAGTAGTTTATCCTTTACCTATGTCATGCATCATTTCATATTTCATACATTGAGGACAATGCATGAGATAGGTATGGGGGGGTAGATGCTAACATAGGATTTTTTCACTTTCTTTTTAGACCTTTTTTATTTTTTTTAGGATTTTTCACTTTCTTTTTAGGCCTTTTATTTTTAGATTTTATCTTTTTTTTTCTAGATTTTCCACTTTATTTTTAGATTTTACTTTTCTTTTAAAAAATAAAAAAATATAAAAAAATATATAAAAATAAAACTTTTTGAAATAAGAGACAAAGTTTTGATCTTTTTTTAAAAAAATTAAGATGTATCTTAGAAATTAAGAAAGCCTTAATTATGACATCTTAAACCTTATTGAAATAATAGATCTTGTTTGAGATTATAGGCTAAGTAAGTAAAATTGGTGAGATATTTTTATCTTGAATTTTTGCCTTAGATAATATGCACTTTACACTTACATATTTCTTGGGATGAAGACAAAGACCAAAAAAGACATATATAATATATATATATATATATATATATATATATATATATATATATATATATATATATAAATAAAAGATCACTTATTAAGCTGGGAAATTGTGCCTCAAGAAGCATGATTACTCACGCCTAACAGTGATCTCACTTATTAAGCTGGATAAATGTGCCTCAAGAAGCATGATTATTCACGCCTAACGGTGATAAAATAAATAATCCCCTTTAGTTTTGTGACCTTTTTCACTCGAGTCCTTTAACCCGAGGGATGTTTTCTCATCTGGTGCCCTAGAACCATCTGGTTTGGGAGTCATCGGTTATAGGCTCGCTACATGGGTGAACTAGAAAGCCTAAGAAAACTAAGGGAAGAAAAAAAAAGAGAATAAATAAATGTCTTGATGGTTAGAGTTGAAATCCCAGAAATCTTCACTGTCACGGTGTGCATACTATCTAGGTTTTATGAAAGATAAAATATTCAATCCAATTTTGAATTCTTACCTTAATTGAAAACAAGATCTTACATGGATACTAAGTTTAAGAAAGAATAATTATAGGTGGACTTATGACCTAGGATCACTTATATTTTTGCAAAAATAGTTCGTAAACTTGTCTCTTGTTCAAAATGAATTTTCAAAACACTAACATTTGTCTTCTTTCTTTATGGATTTTGTGGGTGTAATCCGCTGAAAACCCTCAGGAGACAACACTCCTCCTCTAGGGTAACCTAGAGGTTTAACAGCTTGTTGCACATGCTCAGTGCAATCGCGTCACCTGCGAAAGTGGTGTAATAAAACTGGTAGTATAGTTTTTCTTTTCTTTTCTTTTTTTGTTTTGCACGGGACGAGCAAAAGCTAGGTATGGGGGTGTGATTGTTACACATATTTGCATTTTATACCACCTTCATACCATGCATATTGTATATTAAATGTGATTTTTAATCCCTATTTTCTCTATTTTTTGCAGATCCACACCTTAAAGAGAAGAAGTCATTAATCACTTTAATTAGTGATAATTAAAGGGGTTAAATCAAAAAGAGCCAAGATTTCAAATCAGATTTCACCAAGATCCGCGCGCCAATTGGAGAATCCAGATAGACCACGTGGCTAACTACCCAACTACCAAATCCCACCAGAAAATTTGGGCTCAACGGCCCAGATTCTGCCGCCGGATCTGGGAGATCTTGAGGATCTGCGGCCGTTTTGAAACGGTTGGGCCTCGGATTTTGCGCCAACGGTTATGGCTCCAGAAGCTTCTCAGAAATGCCTATAAATAGGTGGCCAAGGGTCTGCACGAGATCTAGTGAAGAGAGAGAAGAAAATAGGGAATTGTTGTAATTTTGTTTAGCTTTCTTCTAGTTTTTTTTAGACTTCATCTCCTTCCTCCTTGAGTTCTAGACAAAGAGAGAGAGTTCAGTTTGAGAGCTTGTACCAAGGGAGTGACACTCTTGTGTAAAGGATTAATCAATGGAGCTTTCATCATCTCTTTGCAAGACTTGAGTATGCTTTTCTTTCATTTGCTTTAATTCCTTGCATTTGATTTCTAGTTTTAGTTGAATTGCTTTAGATCTTTGCTTTCTATGAAGAATTGTAGCTTTGTTATTAGTTTAATGGAGGGCTAAGTTCTTGTTTCATGGCTAGCTAAGACTCACCTAGCTACTACTATCTCTTTTAGTGATTGTCTATTTCAATTCTTACATAATTCTAGTCTCTTGTGAATTCCAAGAAAGTATAGTTGTCTCCTTTGGTAATGGCTTGTTAGAACTCCACATGAATTATGTGTGCCTCTAATAAGAGCCTTGTCAAGAACAAGAGCCTTTGATGGAACATAAGGATGGATCACCAAGGATGTGTTACTTGTATAACAAGATCAACTCATTTACTTCAAGCTAACTTTGTAGTTAAGCTTTGAATGTTCAAAAGAGTTTTGATTCTTCTAAACTTAGCACTAATTGAGTACTAATCCTATAGTTCCTCAATGAACATCTATTAAGAGAGCCTATGATTCAAGATGAGGCTTCAAGTTAACAACAAAGGAACACTAGTCTTCAAAAGGGAAACAACACTTGAACATGCAAGTTATCTTTAAATTGCCTATGATTCAATATGAGGCAATCTTGCAATCAACATAGAGTTAGTAAGTTAGCAATGAGGTGAAGTTAGGCTAGCCATGTATCTTCTTATCAAAAGTTTTTACAACACTTTCTTTTAGCATTCTTTTCCTTACAACACACTTCATTCTTTTAATTTCTTTTCCCACAATGCACCAATCCACCATCTCTTTTACATTTCTTGCACTTGTGTAATTACATAGAAGATTCTTCGTCTTCTTGCTTCACTTGAAAACCGTAACGCTTCCAACGCTAGCTCTCCTTGTGGTTCGACTCGGTATAGCTATATGCTATAGCGAAGATTGGACAAGGTATATCAAATACATATTTGAAGTGAACAAGAACCAAAGGTTAACTCTAAACCTTATCTTTCCTACCTAATTCTTGTGCAAGAACTTCATATACCTTGTTTTTACCAATCACTTAGCTAAATGTCCATTTTTACCACAATATGTGCATCTATACACTCTACCATATTTAAAAGCATAGTGAGTGTGTGATTTGTGAGCATGAGAATTCTTAGCTTGTGAAGTGTTAGCATGTGAAGTGTGCTTTTTAGAAAACATGTTCTCAAGTTTCTTAGTATTGAAAGCACAATCATTTAAAACTTTTTCGAAATCATTCATTTTGGATTTAAAAGAAGAAATTTCTTTTTCATCAATAATAGGAGATTTTGCCTTACAAGTACTCTTGTAGGCACAAAATTCTTTTTGCATGGAAATGAAATTAGAAGAAACATCATCTTTTTCTTTAGAGACAATGGCAAGTTGATTCTTAAGAAAAGCAACTTCTTTTTGTAATTTTAAGCATTCAAGTTTCTTACTATCATAAGTTTCAGAAAGTTCTACAAAGGCATGAACTAGAACTTCCTTACTTAGTTCATCATCTTCATCATCAAGGGATTGAGGGGTTACCTTGGGTGTGTTTGCCATGAAACACATATTAGCTTGATCCACCTCCTCTTCGGACTCGCTTTCCGAATCCCATGTTGCTTTGTATGCTTTCTTTTCCTCCGGCTTCTTTGGCTTGAAGGAGGAAGTCATCTTCTTCTTGAACTCCGGACAATCCGCCATGATATGTCCGGGTTTGCGGCAATTATAGCAAATGATCCTCCGCTCCTCTTTGCCTTCGAATTTTCTCCGGAAGTTGAACTTGTTCTTTCGGTACAACCTCTTGACATTCCGCACAAGTAGAGTTAGCTCCTCATCTTCTTCTTCGTCTTCATCATCGTCATCATTGGTGGATGAAGTCTTGAAGGCTATGGATTTCTTCTTTGAAGTAGTGGCTTCTTCTCTTGCCTTCTTCTCCATCTCATGGGTCTTTAGGTTCCCAATGAGACTAATGATGTCCATCTCGTCCTTATCGTTCAACTCCTTTAAGGTGGTGGCCTTGATTTCCCAGATGGAGGAAGAGCCCGTATCACTTTGCGCACCTTTTGATCGTTGGAGATGACGTCACCTAATGAAGAAAGACCATTTGTAATTTTAGTGAAACGAGTAATCATACAATCAATGGATTCATCATCAAGCATTTTAAATGATTCATATTGAGACCTCAAGAGATCTATCTTAGCTCTCTTGACTTGTGAAGTCCCTTCATGTGTGACCAATAAGTGTTGCCAAATCTCATAGGCGGATTGGCAATGAATTACCCGTGTAAGGTCATCCTCATTCAAGGCGGTTAAAAGGGAGTTTTGGGCTTTTGAGTTAGCCTCATATTCTCTAAAAGTGAAGTCGGTCCATGTACTTTCATCACTATCGGGTGCTATGTAGGGTTTGGTCAAGGATTTAGCTACCAAGCTACCTAGTGATTGCAAAAATATAGTCATCCTAACCTTCCAAATGGGAAAATTTAGGCCATCAAATTTAGGTGGGGATTTAATGTTGTCGGCCATGTTTACTAGTGTATGAATGGATGAATGAAAATGTTGATTAGCAATATTTTAAGGATCTCTCTATGGATGTTAAGCCAAACCTAGAGTCCAAGCTCTGATACCAATTGAAAATCACCTAGAGGGGGGGTGAATAGGTGATGATGCTAATCAATGGGCAATTTAAAAAATTTAAAGCTACAACAATCACCAATCAAGAATCACAAGATGAATGCAAGCAATTAAGTATGACAATGAATATGATGAGCAATTAATAAGTGCAAGCAAAGTAGAGTAAGGAGTGTAAGAAGGAGAAAAGTAAACCAATCGCAAACACAAGGATATGTTATCGAGGTTCGAGCACCCAGCTCTACTCCCCGCCTTCCCCAGAAGGATTCCGACCACTTCTACTATCACAAAGATCTCAAATACAATGGAGTACCCAACTCCTACAATCTCAAGTACAAGTAATTTCCTTGGTAGTCAAAAGACCACAAACTCTCTCTTTCAAATATCTCTTCCCTTACAAAGGTCCTTAGAGAATATTGAGTAGGAATGAAGCTCTTGTTGTAAGTGAAGAAAGAAAATTAAATCAGAGAGTATTTGAAAACCCTTCAGAAAATCAGTGAGAAATTCAGCACAAAAACCAAGAAACAAGTCTCTTTTGAAAGCCTTAAACTTTTGAATTTTCTAGCAAAAATTGTTGTAACAAATCTCTCCCCAAACACCCCTATTTATAGGAGAGGGCTAGGGTTTAGGGATAAAACATAATTACTGATGTTTAGGAGGTAATTAGATCAAAATATATCCTTAAACGAATTTTTAAACACAAAAGATAAAAATAAACAGCTCACTTAAAATCTGCCCGTTACTGTTCAACGGACACATCGGTCGACTGGGCCGGTCGACCGGTAGTTCAAAAATTCGACCGTTATAGGCTAGCGGTCGACCGACCCGGTCGACTGAGAAAACCTGTGAGCAAAAACAATATCTCGGTCGACCGCCCCGGTCGACTGGCAGACATGCACACTGATACGTGCATCTGCCAGAACTTCGGTCGACTGGTCCGGTCGACCGGACCAGACTGACACAGACTCGGTCGACTGCCCCGGTCGACCGGATCAGGTCAAAAATCAATTTTAGAAACGAAAACAAAGAGGATTTTGATTTTATCAAAATACTTTTGAACAGGGAATAGTATAAAATATAAAGATGTATCTGTAGGCAAAAATTTGTAGGCAAAATATTTTTGTATAATTTATAAGAAATTATTTTGGAATGGGCATGTGCGCAAAAGCGTGTGTGATAGAGCTTCAAACCTATCCACTATTCTTTAACAAACTATAAACTGAAAAACAAATTACATGAAGACTTCTTGTGCTATCTTCAAGTCTTTGAGCCATCCAATGCCTTGCTAGAGCCTTCTCTTCTATGATCCTTCCTTGATGTGCAATTTGCCTTCCTTGCTTTGTGGAACTTAGAAGTTCTTGCAATAGCTAAGCGAATGGTCTCTAAACATGGTACAAACCTGAAACTTATCTTAACAAACTTATTAGTACCAAATAGCTCTAATTTGGTTTGTCATCATCAAAACACAAAACAATTGGAGAGTGTAACCTCTTGGGCCAACACGAGAGTGGGGTACTTTCTGTCGGTCGACCGCGCGATCGACCGGCCTACTAGGCTGGCCATGTGCACGTCCTCGTGCACATCGATCGACCGGTCTGGTCGACCGTCGGTTGGTTCTGGCAGATATTTCAGAACTTGAAAATTAAACATTTTAACTCCAATAAAATCCCATAAAATCCTATAAATTTCACAAAAATAAGTTCTTGTAAGATATTTGAATAACAAATATGTATGACCATAAATCAACACATATTACAAACTATTTGAACTATTTTTGTGATATAAAATATTTGGACTTAAATAAAAATCATATTTTTCAAAAATCAAATTTTGAAATGGAAATCCAATTTTTCCCAAACTTGTATAAATACAAAAACATGATATTGAAACACATTTGAAGTATATTGTGTATGGATAGAATCCAATACACATGTAAAGTATATATCTATATTTTTGACATAAAATCCAAAATAGGTTTTGTTAAATACAAAACTCTAAAACACATGAATAGGATCATCAAAATAAGTTTTTCTAAATATATGAAGCATAGATATATATAGATGAAATCTAATATACATTAAACCATGTAAGCTTGTTTTGATTTTATCTATTCAAGAAAACCATATATATGTATATTCAAAATCCAAAAACCGTTAAATCGAAAACCAAACATATCGAACTTGTGTGTGTGTGTGTGTGAGAACTTGAGTATATCAACACTATCTATTTTTACACAAAATCTAAACACAACTAAACTCACAAGCCGAAGTCTTCTTATAGAACTCCTTCTCCAAGTCGACTTGATCCAAATGCGATCCAAAGAGCTTGACTCCAACCGAGTGCTAGATGCGATCTTGACGCGTGAGCTCTTAAATCTACATGTGTTAGCTTCAAAACTCCTTTATTGAAGTTAAGTACCTACTAAGATCTTGATAGTAAATCTGAAATTATATAAACACGAAATCATTAGGACTATAACTACATGAGTTAATCATCATCAAAACTAGAGTGATGGGCCTTTGGGCCAACAATCTCCCCCTTTTTGATGATGACAAAACTCATGGAGTTATATATGCATGGATTAAAGTTAAGCTCCCCTTTGACTGATGCATAGCAATAAACAATAAGGATAATCAATGAAATGTATAAATTAAATAAAACAAATATGCTTAAATACATATTGAGCATGCATATAAAAACTTACTAAATTCTTCTCTTCCTTTTTGTCAATTCATCAACAAAAGAGTAAGGACAATCAAACAATAAAGATGTATATGCGATATACATTCATGAAGAGGAAAGACGTAAAGTTAGCTCCCCCTGCATACATACATTACATGGAGAAGGGATGACTAGACCCTAACCTATAAAAAGCATAATATATAATGTATAAACGGGGATGTTAAGCTCCCCCTATACACATGTACCACATAAAGAAGAGAGGTCAAGCTCTACTATATGTGGAATACATTTCAACATGAATCTATATATATAGAAGATGTTAAGCTCCCCTTGCATATAGGCACTATATATCAATAAATTTTGAATCCACTTTTAAAACACATTTTTGAAATTTTTTGAAATCTACAAAAATGAATTATGATACTAATGAAATTAAATAGTAGTTGACAAAAACAAAGTTGGTACCACTTGTAAAAAAAAATTTAAGATATCAATAGTAGATTTTTATACCAATTGAAGGTGAAATATGAAATATATTTTAATACTAAATAACTACCAATTGAAATCAATGCTTAAGCTTTAAAGATGCCAATTAACATTTAGAATAAAATCATGCTTAACATAAATATAATTTGTGCCTTAACAATGTAAAGACAAGCAAAATCAAATCATATATATGTATGTATGAAAATAAAAATATCAATTGAAATTTAATGCATACATATATAAGAAAACAAATATGAGTATACAAAATGAAATGACATGAAGATCATGTGTGTAACTCTTACCTACCACCCTATTCAAGCACAAGTTTAAAAGATTTTCAATAAGAGTATATAAGGTATGGTCTCCCAACCATCCGCCCTTTGAAGGTAGGAGTTTTCAAAAATCATGATTTGAAAATATTTTAGCATAGTTCTGAAAAACTCTACCAATTGAAGAATCAAGAAACTAGTTTAAAATAATATTTAAAAACTAGTTAAAAATCCTGCAAGACATGAAACCAAATCATATATCCCATGAAAACATGAAAATTACATAATAATTGACACTCAAAGTCTATAAAGCACATATAAGCTCATGAAAACAAAGTCATAAGTAAACATCAAATATAGAGTGTAAAAATCATGTAATAAAAAAAAATCATGGATATAAGACATTAAAACTTAGTTAAAAATTCTTTCATCAAAAATAAGAAATCATCAAAACTAAATACACTTTAAGGTATATATATGTTTTGTTAAAAACTAAAAGTATACATACATATCTCAAACATAAACGAGTCCAAAAAGTTTTGCATGAAAAGCAATTGACTCAAAGATGTACATGTATATCTATTAATTTTAGACAAAAGTAATTTATACATGAAGCTAAACATATACAAAAATAGGGAAAATAACTGTAATGAAAGAATCATTAAAACTAGGTTATAAATATATATGTAATGAGTATAAATGAGCAATGAAGTACAAATACATAAGAACCAAGTGTAACTCACTACTTGTACAATTATAAACACAAGTTTTAACGAAAACTCCATCTAAACAAGTAATTAACAAGTAATTAAAAACATGAAGTGCAAAATCATAAACAATCATGATCATTAGGGTAAATGCACGTATTTTAGACCTAGGATATATACAATAGCTAAAGTATAGTGAGAACACAAAAATAATAGTCCATAAAACATGGGTGTATCTCAAATACTATTTATGTATATCTCATGTCTAATTAACATTGTATTTAACATAACAAATATGAAAAACATAAAAACCAAAACATGCTAAAATCATCAATTTCAAAAACATGTAAACTAAATATGGAGTTAGAGTTAGTTACAAAAACCAATAGGACTAATCTCTAGGTCTTCAAACCATGGTGGTCCTCCCACCAAACATCCTTGAAGGTGATGCATCCAATGTAAAGTCTATCAAGTTCAAACACATCCACCATCAAGGCACCAATACCTCTCACGTCATGTGAGAACCCACACCTACATCAAACACAATAGGTGGGGATTTTGGTACCCACTTCTTTGGGTCACGAGGGTTAACATCATAAGGAACCCAAACATTTTTATTTATAAAATTTATATGATTTACCTTATCAAACAAAACTTTGGTAAATAGCCTTTGTGGCCACAATGTGTAAATTTTTACACTCTAGCATACATATGATTGTGATGTGCATGAGCATGGTGTGTATGTGATGTATAATGTGTAGGATGTGCATGCATGTGTGGAATGTGTTTCTTGCAAAACATAGATTTCAATTTATTGCGTTTAAATGCACAATCGCTCAAATTTCAGCTTAAGCAATCAATTTTATTTTGCAAGACATGAATCTCATTTTATCAATAAGAGGTGATAAAATAGTAGCATGAGAATCAATAATCTTTTTTCCTTTTAGAAATATTTTCTTTTTCTTTTAAAATAATTTTCCTTTACAAATAGTTATTTGCTTCCAAAACAATCTCTTTTCTTTCTCTACCAAAGTCATTTTACTTTTTAAAGAATTGTTTCCTTAACAATATCATTTAATTTTGAAGACAAGGTAATATTCTCCTTTTTCAAAAGTTCATTTTCTTTTGAAACAATTTAAATTTTATTTTTAAAAGAATCTTTTTCTTTCTTCAACAATTCATATTTTTCAAGAAATTTTTGACAAAAAGATGCAAGTTCATCGTAGGGCATGTCAATATCTTCTTCTATCTCCCATTCAGAATTTACCTCAAGGGGGTCATCCCCTTGGACCATGTAGCATATGTTGGAAGTATCACTTCCATCATCCGAGTCACTCTCCATATAGTATTGCTTTTGTTCACAAGGGAGACTAGTGTGTTTTATACTGCAAAAGTCGAACCAAAGTTAGCAACCCTACATAAATAATCATCATTTAGGATACTCTTTAAAGCATGAAGGGTTTTGTGTTAGCCTCAAGATGTTTGCCATTTAAACAATATGAATCTTTAATAGTGGCAAAATAAAAATGAATTCCTAGGGCTTTGAGGTACATTAACATTTTAACTTTTCAAGTTTGGATGTTAAGAATATCAAACATGGGAGGTGTCATGAAATCCATATGTGTCTGTAAAAAAATATTGTGATTAGCTAAAATGAGGATCTTTAACTCAAGATTGTTAGACCCAAATCAAGATTACCAACCTATGATACAAATTGAAAATACACCCAGAGGGGGGTGTTGTATTAACTAATCTAATGACAAATGATGCAGAATTAAAATCTAATTGCAACACACTATGTGTAACCAAAGAGTGTAGCCGAATTCCCCATGAAGGGATCTAAACTATCTCCTCGAGATTCCTTTAAATAAGAGTTGAAGTGCTATATGAAGCTATCTTGGTTCAACACAAGTAAGTGCACACAAACAATACCAAGCATATAAGTTATATGAACAATATAAAGCAATGCAAGATATAGGAGATAGAGTTTAGAAATAGTGGATCAAAGGTAAACACCACGATATATTTTGAGGTTTGAGCCACTACTCTATGTCCACGCCTTCACACAGAAGGATTTTCACTATGTCCACCAGGACCTCCCACAAAGGGAACCTCCATCGAGGAATTTGCAATTACAAACTTGGAGTATACAACTCCTCTCTCAACACAACCGCCTCTACTCAAGAGGCAAGGCACAAAGCCAAAACTCAATCTCCTCTACACAAGAGGGATAGGCACAAAGCCAAATAATAATCACCTCCACACTAGAGGGATAAGGCACTAAGCCAAATAACAATCACAATCACCTCTACATAAGAGGGATGAATACAAACACAAAGCAAAGGAAAGATTACAACTTGGTGATCACAATAGACCACAAGCAACTCTTGGTGATCACAATAGACCACAAACAATATTTCTTACAAAAATAAGATCCTATAGATAGGATAGAGATGATAGATCAAGTGTGAGAAAATAAGGTGTTTGGAAATCAAATCACAAAGAAAAATACTTGAAAAAATACTAGATAGAAATAGAAGTGATGATCAAAACTAATTTCCCAAAGACATTATTTTTCTTTGATTTTTTCAACCCTTGAAAACAAAATAAAAATAAATCTTTTTGGCACAAAAACTCTTCAAAAACTTGCTGCTAAACTCTTAAATAGATGGGAAAATAGCTCTTTAAAAACTTGTGGAAAAACCGCCCAAGAGATGGCTTATTTATAGCCTCTCAAGAAATATAGCCGCTGGCAGCAGAAAAGTCCAGATTGCCCTTCCAGTCGACCGGCCCAACAGTCATATTGCTGACCGTTGTGCTTTAGGTCGACCACCCGGTCAATTGGGCACGGCCTGCCGGTCGACCGGCAGTACCGAAGAATGGGGTACTTTCAGTCGATCGACCGCGCAATCGACCGACCTACTAGGCTGGCCATGTGCATGTCTCGTTCACGTCAATCAACCGGTCCGGTCGACTGACCACTGATCCGGTCGACTGTCCGGTAGACCGCCAGTTGGTTCTGGCAGATATTTTAGAACTTGAAATTTAGATATTTTAACTCAAATAAAATCCCATAAATTTATAAAAATCCCATAAAATCCTATAAATTTCACAGAAATAAGTTCTTGTAAGATATTTAAATAACAAATATGTGTGACCAAAAATTAACACATATTAAAAACTATTTGAACTTTTTTGTGATATAAAACGTTTGGCCTTAAACAAAAACCGTATTTCTCGAAAACCAAATTTTGAAATGGAAATCCAATTTTTCGAAACTTGTATAAATACAAAAACATGATATTGAAATACATTTGAAGCATATTGTGTATGGATAGAATCCAATACACAAGTAAAGTATATATCTATGTTTAAAAACATAAAATCCAAACTATGTTTTGTTAAATACAAAACTTACATATGAATAGGATCATCAAAATAAGTTTTTCTAAATATATGAGGCATATATGTATATAGATGAAATCTAATATACATTAAACCATGTACACTTGTTTTGATTCTATCTATTCATGAAAACCATACATATGTATATTCAAAATCCAAAAATCGGTTAAACCGATAACCAAACATATCGAATTTTTGTGTGTGTTTGTGTGAATTTGAGCGTATCAACACTATCTATCTTTACACAAATCTAAACACAACTAAACTATACAGAAAATCAAAGTTTTCTTGTAGAACTCTTTCTCCAAGTCGACTCAATCCAAACACGATCCAAAGAGCTTGACTCCAACCGAGTGCTAGATGCGATCTTGACGCGTAAGCTCTTGAATCTACATGTGTTAGCTCCAAACTCCTTTGTTGAAGCTAAGCACTTACTAAGATCTTGATAGTAAATCTGAAACTATATAAACATAAGATCATTAGTATTATAACTGCATGAGTTAATCATCATCAAAACTAGAGTGATGGGCCTTTGAGCCAACATTCAAGAGGTGGCCCCCACCACAGAGATGTGTGATGAGGCACCTTGTTTCACGTGATACTTAGTTTCACACATCATATCAGTAACAGGAGTATCAAGATCCAGTATTCAGTAATGGTTCCCCGTAAAGCAGTAACTAGGATTTAGAAATTATATTCAGTTAGGAATCAGTATCAGTATCAGTATCATGTTCTCAGGTATCAGAATAGATGTCCATGTCAAGTCAGTAGTGTCAATATCCAGTATTAGTAATATCATGTGTCTATGTTATGTCATGTATCAACATTGGTAACTAATATAATCAATCAAGATCAATATCAATATCGAGATACAGTAAATAGTATAAAAGCGGTACTATAGCTATGCACACAAACAAGCGAAGCAGGCGGTGTTGGGGCTAGATCTTAATATGCGAGTCTAAAATCTGACAGTGTTTAGTCACTAAAGCGCCTGGTGAAACTCCGGGGTAGCTCGATCTTAATATGTGAGTCTGAAATCTGACAGAGTTCCGCCTTAGCGAGTCTAGTGATTAAAGTGCTAAGAGCTTGGTCCTACTTACGAGGCTGTAGCGATATAAATAAAACAGAACTAAGCCGTTAAAACCTCAAAGAGGTAAGTTAAGACTGGAGGCTGTGTCGAAGGCAGTATATGTACCTGCAGAAGATGTTAACACCACACACAATTAATAAATAATATAATAATCACAAACACAATTACAAGCTCCATATTATAATCCTGAGCTGGGTACCCTCTGCCCCTACTCACCACGAAACTCGAAAGTAATGGGTGACCAGCAAAGTGATCTCTCGGATGATATTCTAGAATGGATAGAGCATCCGAGGCATAAAACTCCCTATCCGGCTACCGCGAAACCC